>CALNXK010000083.1:1897500-1902500 GCA_942486035.1 Porites lobata
ACGAACGCCTCCTCTTCTGTTATGGCTTTATTTTGGAAAAACAGCTGCGAAGAAAAAAAATCAAGAATAGGAAAGCTAGATAAAAGCTGTTCAGAGAAAACTCATTAGTTGACAGACGAGAAATATAAGATGAACAGAAAGATGAAAGAAAACTCACGTTAATGAGATAAATCGGTTTGGGGCTGGAATAAGTCCCTTAGTGCCCATTTCAAACTCAAATCAGATGGTGACGTTAGCTTTGACCACGTAGATGTCTATTGGTTTTACAATGTCAAACGCATTGAGCGTGAGAACAGTAAATTTGTTGATACTCTACAAACCTATTCATGAAGTTGCAAGAGCTGCTCGGGTTTAAGCAATGTAAATACCTTTTTTGCATTTTCCGCTAAACGTGTTCGCTTACAGTACTGAAACGGTTATTAGAGAGCTTAAGCAACGACGACGGCGACGGCAACAAGAACGGCAAAAAAGCAATATGTTTAGGAAGCAAAAGAACACCTCTACACGTGTATCACTCTTTTTTGTGCATTTCTTTGCCGTCGCTGTACGACTACGACCTGAAACTCCCTATTTTCACGTTTTGAGGAGGACGCGAACACAAGACAACGACCCTCTCTTTCTTTTCTTGAACTTTCATAAAGTCATTTACAATCCAACTCCAAAAAAATACGCCAACATTTAAAGAATTGAACGAGACTGAATAAGCGAGATAAAGTTTGAAGTAGCGCGAACACACTGTTTAAATGACGTTTTAGTAGCCGTCGCCGTCGTTGTTGCTTAATGGGGGCAAGTAGAAGGGCTCTTAGTCTAGGGGGATGGGCACATGTATGAAAGAGGGTACATATCGAAGAGTGACCTCACGTGACCGATCTGAAACGAATTAACCGAGGAGAAATTAGAGGTCTGGGAAGTAGTCAGGGAGTCGCATCGCCTGTTGAAAGGCGGGAGAAACTTACAGTTACCTGGATCTGTTTTTTACCTGACAATGTAGGTCGATGGAATCCCGGGAAGCATACTGAGCCATTTTATGACGGAAATTTAGATGATTACACAGTTTCTAGAAAAGAAAATAAACAAAAAAGAACATAACGATAATAGTATGTTATTGGCACTAACAGGTTCAGTGTGAAATTCTTATGTTTTTTCTTTGTTTTTGGGTGAGGTAATGAATGCTAACGAATTTGAAACAAAAGAAAAATAAATTTCACTGCAACATATACATCCCGCATCCTGAATTAACGTTAGCCTTCAGTGGTTCCCTTAAGATAGGATTGTCCTGTCCATGTCGCTATCTGAAATGCTTAACTAATACTCCACCCCGACTTTCGAAGTACGAACTGAAAAGCCTTAAAAGAGAAAACAGCGTGGGTACCCTGTTGTGTTAGCGCAGCACCCACCTGCGTTTTGTCTTTGTTGAGGAGGTCTGGATATGAATCTAAAGCTCCAATTGCCACAGCTAATAACCGATGCACCATTATGTCTGAGTAGCTGTAGAAAATATCGTATAATTTAGTTTCAGTACGATGCAAGTTCATGTTGTGTTCTGTTTTTTATCCATTTTGGTATTTTCTGTGCGCCAGGTAGAGACCATGATCCATCAGTCCAACTGGTACCTTTCAGTTCAATTTACCTTCATGCTTCCATGGATACATCACTATAGTTTACACTAAGCGTAACGTTCACGCTCAGGTGAGGTGAGACGATAGCGAGCTTTTAAGCTTAAAAGCAACTCAAGTCTCAAGATAATACCAAAAAGAACAAAGAGAAAACAAGAAACAACAAAAAACGAGAACAATGACAACACCACTAAACCACTGCCATGGCCGAAGACTGTCAAATTTGCTTCACATGACTCACTTTTTCAAGAATCGAGGAAAGACAACTGTACCGTGGTGTGCTCATATAACAGCGAAATGCAAAACATAAGAAACGCACCAAAGACCGTTCTATTTTCGTTCACTGAGCTCTTTAGTTGATGGCTTTCATGATGTGGAGCAAGGCAAATGTTATTGGTTAGTATAAGAGTAATAGCGATTTTCATTGAAGTTATTAAATTGGAAACAAACATATGTTATCACGAACCGTCTGATTGGTGAGGTAAAATGCGTGTAGATTGGAGTTGCCAAGCCATAATGCAGGAACTCTTCTTCCGGGAGCATTCCCGAACAGAAGTAAACCGCTTGCATCATGCATCTTGTTGCCATAATACGAAGCAGCGTGTTAAAGTAGGGTTCATCCGGGATATTAGCAGCATCCAAAGAGACCGCGAGGGATTTGGCACTGTCGACCTCAAGATGCACACCCTGACAGCAGAAAAAAAAACACGGCTTTGTTTTGTGATATACAGCCCGTCATTTGACCAAACCATTTCCATGTGACTCCGCGGGATCTGTTACACATTAATAGGTCATTTTCGAGTTGCCCAAAGCCTATGTTTTGGAAAGAGGCATGCACAAAGCCTTCGATACGAAAATGATTTTTTACTCTCATCCAAATATAACTCATTTTTATGGGAAAGTCTTTGCAATAGTAGTGAGTGCAATGCCCTTGCACTAGATTGTTAAGGGTTTAAGTCCCTCCGTCGACATTCTGTTTTCTATTTTATCCCATAATAGACTCAGTTTAGTCAGTGTGGATCAATTTGTTGGTTTACACCCTTACTTCGAGAGGATTGTTTTCCGGGCACTTCGGAAATTCGATCAGAAGTGTTAGAGGAGGAACCACCTTGTGGATGTGCTACCATACGAATAAATCGTTTTATATATTTATTTATTTTAGAGGTGTGAATTAGATTAAAAAGAAAAAAAACTGCGTTCGAACTCTTAACCCCTACAATTTGTGCGCAAGATGCCAAGTAAGAAGAGAGAAAAGGAAATACTGGCGTGCGTTCACATTAGTAATAGAGATGCCACAATATTTTGCTTGACATAAAAACATAAATCTGTAATAATAGCTTGAGAGCGCTTGGGTGGTTGCATCAAAGTGGGAGAAGCGCGTGCCTACAGTGTACTTTAAATTGTAGCGGACAAAAAAATAAAGTATGTTGTGTAAGCCATCATAACGGAACTGTAAGTTAATGAAAATTTCCTACAAGTAATATGAAATGGTTTTGACTAGAATGGATACCTTAAAATCAGGTTGGACACCTTATGTTTATTACAACGCTATACTCTATACCACGCAAAACTATATTTACCCGAATGTATTGAGCACATTTTTAAGAAAAGTGGGGAAATCAGAGTAACTGGAGTCAGTTGTACAAGGAAAAGAGTTGAATACAGGGTTTAGCCCGAAGTACAGTGATTAGGGTTGAGCACTGTTTCAGAAACGCTTAGCTTTCGTTAATGTAAAGATTTAAGCCATGTAAAGTACGTTAAAATTAACCGGTGTCGGCAGTTAGCCCTTGATGGTGTAGTGGATACGGATGTGGATTATACATCAAATGACGCGGGTTCAAGTCCTACATACTACCTACTGTTTTCTTTCTTCTCTTATTTACTACTTTACGTTATAAAGACTCCTATCGTGTATTTTGAGTGAAGATGACAATCTGACTTTGAGGTATCCATTCTTGCCACAACCAATGTGAAATTTTACCATTAAGTTCATCCAACAATCAATCCACTTCTGTACCATGCGAATGTTAAATACCTTTAAGTTATATTCCCTTTAGTTGCCACAAAAAACGTGCCACAATAGAAAAATGTAAGGTAGTTACGAAACTTCTACAGACCTTGGATCGTGCTGCCTTCACTAGGATGTCATAGTTTGCTGGTGGGGGTGACGGATGTCTTCTTAAAACTGCAAACTCTGGAAAATGCTGAAAAATCTTCTTGGCAACAGAAATATTGGCGAGTAACATGAACTCCTCTACCAGTGAGTTTGTTTCTCTAAAAACGAAGAATGAGAAAAGTGAGGCAAAAAATGTAAGTAAATTAATTCAAATTGGTTACTTTGCAACACTACAGTAACTTAATTTTCTGTGAAACCACAAGCCGAAAATAGGAAAAGGTGTGGGAGAGAAATGTAACACAGGTTTCCTTTTTCTTCCGTTTAATCCTTAATCCTGTGGATGAATCTAGAGTAATCCGCTCCTGGCGGTAGGCTTTGACTCTAATCGGACTTAGAGACACACTCGTACTTAACACTTACTTCAGCTCCTTTGTTTGAAGATCCACTGGGTCATGTGTCTCGCTATCGATATGAAATCGAACTTCTGGTGATGCAAGCGTGAGAGCCCTGAAATCAAGATCATGATGGACGTAAATATCAACGACAGCATGCACTTAGTTGTTGTAAATAAAAAGACGCACAAACAACAAGGTCTGCTTTTCTGCAACATAAAACCATACAGTTTTACTTTGCTACGTGAAAGTGAACTTTCTCTACCCCTGATCAATGCGTCTTGCTTTAAGGATCTTTGCCAGTTTGTTAAGGTGTCTGAGACTCGTGGATATTTCATCTGTTTGGCTTGGGTCATCGATCCGCATCTGAGCTTCAGCGTACGTAAAGGACACCTATATAAATTCAACAAAAAAGAATTTTAGGTTCTAGTTTTGGGAACTACTTGATCTGGATGGGCTTCTTTTCAATAACAGGGTTAATTATCCACCGCATTATCTCGCTGACACCAGTAGGCAGTGACCGAGTGGTCAGCATGTCAGACTCACAATCCAGTGGTTCTGGGTTCTAGTCCCGCTCTGACCGCTAGTTGGATTCTTGCAGACCTACTGGCCTATGTATCTGTGCGCTTTACGGTAGTGAACATTGTGGGCAAAAGTCGCGAAATTAAATAGAATATATGAATTCTGAAAACATACCGTAAACTTCCACGCATAAACCTCGACCTCACTTACAAGCTTCCCTCCCCTCCCCCCAAGTTATAGGCCCATTTACCAGTAAACAACAACAAAAAAAGTTTCCATTTCGGATTATACGTTTAACTTTGTTCCAGTTGTCTAAAAAAGTTTGGTTTCTTTGTGAACGTAGCGTTAATTTTA
>CALNXK010000083.1:1907500-2045000 GCA_942486035.1 Porites lobata
TTTATGAACTTGGATATAGTTGATAGAAATTCAGCTCCAAAAGAGTTCGTTTGCATTTGACAAAGTAAGTGAGTTGGAACAATCACGATAGAGACTGAAAAAATGTGAGTTCACTCTTCATACGACGTTTTCGTGGTTGTCAGCTGTCGTGGCATATTAAACTCCCTAATATTTACGAAGGCGTGATCGATGCAAGCTTGAAGACCTGTTGTAAACTCAAGCTTGTATTTTTGGAAAAGCGTCTTTGGTTTTCTAGTAGACAGTGGTTGTCTTTACACTAGGCTGTTAAGTAAGACTTAAGAGCTGCTAAGTTTTACTTAACGAAAAATCCGTGTGAGAAGGCCTAAGCAAAATCTCAAGTAACTTTACTTTGCATCTCATTAAAGTCGGAAAGTTGAAACGATTCAAGAAAGTTTCAAGTGACTTGAAAACCAACCTTAAAACCGACTTAGCGAACTTGCGATTTCCAAGCTTTGAGAAAGGCGAAGCATGTCAATCAATCTTAATTACGTTGCGTGAGAAAACCTGAAGTAAAAAAGATAGGTTGTGTGTGAAGCTTTCTTTTACTTGAAGAATTTAAAATTTACTTGTCTTGAAATATTTGTTAGCTTATTTAGGCTCTAGTGTAAAGACTACCAGTATTTTGATTTGTAGCGTTTATATCAAACTGAAAGATTCCTGACTGCGCGCATTTCTTTGGTGCATGAGCCAGACAAGCCTTGATCGAGTCAATAGCCGTCGTGTACGAACTCACGAAAAGAACTCAGGAGATGCTGTTTGCCGATTGGGCACAATAATACAAAGCATTTTTTTTGCCCAATCAGGAGCAAGCATTCGCTTGACCGTTTGGAAATGGTCTGGTGAGAGTCGGTACCCAGTGGCTTTTCCGCCTGTGCTTGGAAACGTTTGTCGCGCCTTTTCTCCCGGCCCGACTGACCGCCCCTGAGTCTCCGAGGATGGGTTTTTCACAAGGCTAGCAAAATCTGTTCAACAGTAACCATATTATATACTTTGTTAAGGTCATTGCCATCACCACCATTTGTACTCTCATCATCACCATCATCATCATCGTCAACATTTTCAGTTGATGCTGATGTAGTGACGACAGATGATGGACAGGACCACTGATTCTTTGGTAATATATCCACAGCAACGATATCTTCATGGACAGCACGGTTAAGGTTGACCAAACCTTGAACAAAGACCTGTTAAGGAGAGGATAAAGACAACTTTGTCAAGTGGAGAACTACACTTTATTTTTTAGCTTTTTTCTTGTAGAAAGCTTTTCATCAGGATTAAACAGTCAGGAAGTAAAACAAGACGGCGTGCAACAGCATTGCACTGGACTTTTTCCACTGTAAGTGACTCAAAATTAGTAGTAGCCGGTATTTAGACTTTTTAGCTGTCTGCCAGGACTCAATGACAAAGAAGTTGTACAAGTACGGCGTAGCTTAAAAAATTTCCCATTATAAAACAAAAGGACTAAAAGAAAACATTGTTAACAGCCATAAAATACAATAAAGTTGAGCCTCTACTAATGGTCAACTCTCAGTAACACCACCATCTGTGTACTTTCCATTTTTTTCCCCAAGCAGACAAACTGTACAATCATTCACTCTTTTTTTACTACTTTGTAATAGTCATCTCTTGAAAGCAGCCAGTTAATTGTGTCGCTACTGTCAGAATAACTTCTTCACAGTGGCCACTAAAAAAGTGAATGATGTAAAAACAATGTAATTACTTCACCTTAATATGACATTGCTGATGTGAATAAGTCTAACAACAAATGGATGCCAGCATGATTTTTATGTTGTTTATTACATCCTAGGTTGAGAATGTTACTTTTCCTTTGTTTTGGATATGGAAAATTAATGCATAAAAACTTTAAAACAAAGGAAGATAAATTTATATTGAACCAAGGCCAAACTGGAACCACAACAAATGGTTCTGAGGTTCGTTTGGGCTAAAAAATGGTTTTCTAAATAATGGCAACTTGCTGGGGTAGTTGTACCTGTTTATCTCCATCATGAACAAACACATAAGCCTCTGTGTAGTTTTCCCTAGAGATTGAATGCACAAAATCTTCAAGGTTCCTTAACTAATAATAAAAATATAAAGACAAGGGTCTCACATGTAAGAATTAAGGTCATTACAAGAACATGTGTAGGACCACATTCACAATTCCAAATTATATACCAAAAATTTTTGAGACAATGCAGCATTTCTGATCAAGCCTTCTGAGCACTGACCACTCAACAATGAGCTTGGAATGTCCTTGGAATAGGGATAAGCCGCGTTACAATAAATTATCATTCTTGGGAAGAGGTTCAGAGCCACCTTAAATACTCATGTTTTGACCACCACGCTCCAGCAGTCAAATACACTCCACTTTATTTAATATTCTTAATATACCATTCACCTGGTTTTACTGGCCAAGGTTTCTGGGGGCCCTTTCACTAGGTTGGGCCATAAAGCTATGCCCTATTGTGGAAAGAAGGGTTTTCATCTAGAATTTAGGTATTTGTTAATTCTACGGAAAACTCAGATTAGTTGTTTAAAGATTAGAGTTTCAGGTTAATGATAATAATAGTCTACTGGATGTGGGTATGGGTGGTTTTTGGTGCTTAGTCTAGAATGGTATTTCAACTCCCCCGATTTGACTTATCTATTTAGTGTACATCGCGCAGTCACCTCTCTTTTGATGGACACGTCATTAAGATGGGCATCTCTCACTAGAATGGACATCTATGGACGATGCCGGCCTTTCTTTCCTCCTTTTAGTTGTCTTTTTTAAAGACAGACATCTCTCTAAGATGGACACAGTGTTGGTCCCAGAGGTGTCTGTCTTACAGTTTTTGAGTTGAATGGATAATCATGGACTTACCTACTTCTGTGAAAAGAACCCTTTATAAAAAGAAGAAACAAAACGAAAAATTAGACCAATTGTTACCTGCCAATTAACAAGTTGTAACAGGGTTGTGATGCATAAAACCTGTACCATGGCTGTTAACAGAATGCCATAGTGTAAAACCAGCCTTGCTAACAGTGCCAGTTTATGAGCTGTGGTAGGGATGTCCATCACAGGGTGGAAACAGGGTTGTAACATGGCTGTTACAAGGTGTCTAATAAGAAATTTTGAGTAAAACGTGACAAGGCTGTTCCAAGGCTGCTACAGTGTAGAAACAGCCTTGCTAACTGTGCCAAATGACGAGCTGTAACAGGGTTGTTACAGATTAATTTTACAACCCTGTTACAGTGATGCTACAGAGCTCTGACAGGGTTGAAATTTTGTCAAGAGATGAAAATAAAATTGTACATGTCCAAAAATTAATTTTGTCAAGTAATAATAGACAAAAAAGTGTTTTAATAACTAATTATTTTGACAAGTTTTTGAAACATGTCTCAAATTTTCAATGGAAGGTCTAAAAGGTAGAAAAAATTTTGCTTTCACTGATTTCAAACTTTCTTGCTGATTATGTCATGGTAATAATTTATTAAGTTTGCCACAAACTGTATCTTGCAGCCAATCTTCCATCCAAAAAACACTTAGTAGTGAAGTTTTTTTAATGTCGATCTGACATGGGGAAGGCCATTTTCTATTATGTGATTGAAAAATGTCAGAGCATGGTCTCCAGAAACCTGTATCAAAACACCTTTACCCCAGTATCAAAAGTTCCTATCAATCAAACAGCTGTTGCTCATGGTAAATTGTACCTGCAAGTACCTGCCACTTTTGAGTCCAGCCTGTATTTTTGTTAATGGAAGATGCTCAGGGTACACCAGCTTCCTAGTTTTCTTGCCATCAGACTAAAGAAAAAAAAACAACATAGAAGCAAGAAAAATAAGAATTATAAACTTAATATAAACGTTATTTGACGCTTTGATGTATACATGTACAACATCATTATTGAGAATGAAAATCACATCACAACTCTTTTAACAACTTTGACATTAAACATTGAAATGGTTAACATCATTGTACTTCTAATTTTTCTTGTTATAAAAAAATGTCTTACCAAGCAACTGGCTTTTCAATAACATAAAAGTAGAAGATTTTATTAGCTAAGCTTTGATCCTCCATCAAACATAATTATGGTTACCCAATTATCCCTCTCAATCTAAAAACAAACTTTGTATTGCTTTTAAGGTCAGCAAAACAATAAAAAGGAAACAGTCAAGACAGGTTAATAATTTTAACAAAAGGTAATCATTACCATTACTAAGCTACATGTTCAGGGTTAGGGTTGAAATAAACCTTGTCAAATTGCCACAAAAGAAACTTGGTGGTTTAGAAGAATTTTAAAGCTATATGACATACCTCCTCCTGTCCAGTCTGGGAGGGACGGGCCAGTCTATCCGCTAATGCCTCACATCCTTCGAGGTTTTCAACATACTCCTGAGCTGATAAAACAATATATGCATTATTAACTAAGCATGCATGCATTATTATTATTTTTTTAAAGTGAAGGGAGAATTCTTGAGGATGCATGCGTGGGAAGGAAGGAAAGGTGACTGAGGTGGCCTCCTCTCTCTTCATGCATTCCCATCTCGTGGACTTTACAAAAAATTAACTGGTGCCTGCTACGGTATGTACACAGGCTAGTTAATTTGGGTGCCATGCAAGGTGCAAAATCTATGTCAGGGTTCGAGTTACAAGACCTTTGGTTTCACCCGAAACCCACAAACCTGCAAATTAACTCTCTGGCTCTTACATGTACTAACATTAATTTACTGAAAAACAGCCCACTGCAAAATTACAAAATCAAATACCAATAATTATTTCAAGAACATGTTTAAACAGCACACCAAATATACACATGTATCTACCTGTATAGCTTATGATTCCCTCCAATTTAGCTTTCTCGTTATTTTTCTTGTCATCAGTGAGAAGAACAATTCTTATTCTTGATTCCTCATCATTTCCCCCTTCACATTCCTTCAGGTGTTCATCATACCAACTGAAAGAATAGCATGAATTCAAATAAAAATAAACACATAAATGGAAACATGTATCAGTGTCACTTAAGTTCAACTTTTTACAACTGCAACACCTTGAATGAGTCTTGCAAGTACATAGAAGAATCTCAATGTTAAGGGCCTGGACATGGTTTGAGATTTATTTTACTCTGAATTTAAATACCATAAAAATGATTCTACAACAGACATCCAAATTCAGAGTTTTTATTGAATGCTTTCTTTTTTTCTTATCTTCTTTCTCTCCTGTTCTTCATTTCTTCATGCATAAGGTGTTGAGAAATACCTGTATGGCTCAAAATGATGACCTTCCCTGCTGAACACCCACAGCAATGCCAAACTCTGAAATAATTTATTAACACCCTTAAATAGGATGAACAACTACACCGTCCCTTTCATAATGGAGTCCTTACCCCAGACCACAACCAAAAATATTGTAAATAACCATATTTGCTTTTTGCTCAATTTTGTTCAAATCAAAGCCCAAAATTAGAAGCTATATGTACAACCTAACTTTCTCTATAAAATACATCACTAAGACACTCAGTTCTTAAACAACAGTGAGGTCAGTCAAAGGAAATCAACTGGCACCCAACAGAATATAAATCATAATTACAATACCATCGCATCTCAAGGATGCTGCTCTCTTTTCTCCAATAGAAGTTAATTTATTGCAGTAGCTACGTACAACCCACCTCGCTGCAGTCCTTATTGCTCGATCATTTCTGTCATTTGCCGATTCATCTTTTCTTCTCTCTATGTAGGTTTCTCTGTAAATGAGTGGGATAAAGAGTACAAAAACTGCATTGAAGGCATCACCAATCATATACATGCTTTGAGGTTCATGTTGTCATTTTGCTTGTTTTATCCTCAATATCTATATATTAAACATACTGCTACCATACTAAAAACAACAGCAAACTTCAAGCAATCATGACATACTCAAATTAATATGCCCAGGGGGGAGGTACTTTGGATTTTAAGTGATGGGGATGCATGATCAAACGATTTTTTTGGGTTTAAAATGTTCATTCCAGGATTTTTTTTTGGTGGCTTGGTTTAAGTAGGGATTTTTTGGGAGTATTCAAAACAATCTGAAGATTCGTGCTAGTGCCCGTGTATCCCAGTCAGTTAGTAAGTGTAAAATTTGCAATGTGAATGACAGCGAAGAGGCATGACATGATTATTTTGTGTTACATCAGTTAATGCTTTCAGGACAGTTTTAAGACTTGGAAATTTGGCATGGAGATTTTTGGCGGATAATTTTTGGTCTAGCGATTTTTTGGAGTTTTGATTTTTGTCTCCATTCGATCATCCCCATCACTTGAAATCTGGAGTAACCCCCCCCCCCCCGCCCTGGCCCCAGGGCAAATATGTGTTAAAGATCAAAATCAAATTCAGGTTAAAGTTTTTTTACCTAGGTTGATTCTGAATTTCCTTTGTCTCCTAGCCCTATTTATTCATGAATTACGGCTACTAGACAAAGGAAATTCAGAATCAACCTAGGTTAAAAAATTTTAACCTGAATTTAATTTTGACCTGTAACATATGTATAGAAATTTATATAAAAGACTAGGTAAGAGCTTAAAGATTCACTATATTTTCCTCATCCACTAACCTCTTTCCGCCTTAAGGTATATGAAAAGGTAGCAATAGGGATCTCGTCAGTGTAATCAACAATTAGTTCATGCGTCAGCGTGCGTATGTCGAGATATTGAGCACGCGGGAAGTTTGGAGAGCACGAAAGAGGCATAAGAGTTGCACCAGGCGCAGCCGAGTGCAACTCTAGCCTCTTCCCAAGTGCTCAATATACATACATACATACATACATACTTTATTGACTTTCCCAAGGGGCTTTTCAAAGACAATACATGATCCTATTTACAATTAAAAAATGTTTTAAAATATATATAAAATTACAATTCTTTAAGTAATTTAGTACGTAAACGAGTTTTAAAAACATCAATCGAGTTACACAGTTTAAAGGAATTGTCTAAGGAGTTCCATAAGTTCACAGTTCTATAGAAAAATGTTCTCTGACCGGCAGCTGTTCTAAAAAAGGGAATTTGTAAAAGCTGTGAATTTCTGGTGCTACGTCGGCTAACCTCTGCTCGCTTTATGAATTTTGATGTAAGGTATTCAGGGGCTTGACTGGTCATACATTTAAAAGCCATTGTAGCGTTCCAGTAATAAAGCTGACTGGGAACTGAAAGCCAATTTAGCTCCTTGCGAATTGGTGTAACATGGTCAAATTTACGCGCGCCGCTAACAATGCGGCATGCGAAGTTCTGCACTGCCTGTAACTTGTTGACATTACAATTTGAGGTATTTGACCAAACATTGGAGCAATAAAATAACCTGCTAAAAACTAAGGAATTAATAATCATCAAAAGTGTACGTTTGTCGAAGACATGCTTGACACGGTTTATCTGGCCAAGGCGGGACATGCACGAGGAAGCGGTTTTAATTATATGTTCATCGTAAGTTAAATTAGAATCCAAAGTCACACCAAGGTCCAAAGTCACACCAATATCTCGACATACGTACAGCTGCAGCATGAACTATTATTGTTTTATAACATTATCAAAGCGATCAATGCATCAGTTAACTTAAAATTTTATTATTGTAGGGTGCGCTCAAAGCAGTGCGCATCAATGTTTACGTGAGTATATTTTTTTTCCTCACAGTTACGCTTATGTTTTCATCCTGAAACTGAGAGAAGTGCACCCTAAAATGATTGTAAAATCCATATTTAGGTGCGGGAAAACTATTAATTCACCAAAAAATTGTTATTAAGAGAAAACAACTTTGCAAAGAATGATCTCACGCCATAGTCCGCACAGCTCGCGGAGATGACAACAACAACAACAACAACAACAACACTCACCTCTTTTCCTTACTATCGGTTAACAAATTCAAACATTTCCTCTTAAATTTCCTTATAAAACACATGGTAAACGCTTTATCATGGACAATGTTTTTATAAACTACTACCATCTAAAATAACTGGGCATGAGAAAGATAATTGGGTCAAGCTTTCACATGTAGCTACAATGTACGGCTATAATACCTACTAACCTGTGATGTTCATTTGAAAACACATAGAACTTTCTTTCCTTGTTAGATATAATATCTCTTATTCTTTTGTAAACTGAGGCATTGAGATGCTGAACTTCTTGTAAAACAGTCTGTAATATTATTACATTTTTGAAGATGGGATCCTCAAGAACATCTACCTAGTAAACAAGACAAAAATATACCATTACATCATAGTCTAGAATAGCCTCCCCACAGACGAACCCCAAAGGACGTCTACGGGGAGACTAAGTCTAAAACAGATTTCACCAACATCATCTTTTACCAAAACTTTCAGTCATTGACTGGACACTATATTTTAAATCAGGGTAACCAGTTCAATTCAAAGAGTCATTCCAGTAAACATCCTTAGACGCTGTGTTGAATAAAGAGTTTTAAGCTCCATGTTCCATGGTTGGGTCAGTGTTGATGCACCGCTGGCTTGGCTTGGCAGTATCCCACCAACACGGAGGCACCTACACAGAGGTGCCAACACGGAGACACTTGAAGCATGGTACAGTAATTATAATAATAAATAATAATAATAATAATAATAATTATATATTGGGCACAAAACAGCATTCAAATATATTATCTTCTACGCAATGCGATCTAATTATCACATCTTTCATATCCCTAATTTACCAGTCAAGAAAGTCCCATTACCAGTATCCTTTGAACTTCTCTGAGGAGAACTGGATTTTATTGAGGGAATAACACATGAGCACTTTTGATCCTTTTAACTTTGGGGTTGTTTTGTTTTATTACTTACAGTCTACACTTTTTGGGTTTGTAGACTGCTAAAAATAAAAAGCTTATACAGACTTTGTCACTCTGGGCTTCCCAGATAACAAAACCATCAACAAAAAATTAATTCAGCTGGAATAGGGACTTTAAGATGTTGTGATGACGACGACAACGAAAACGTCAAAAAAAGAAATAGGTTGAATAGGCAAAACAACAACTCTGCATGTGCATCACGCTTTTTGGTACATTTCTTTGCTGTCACTGCACGACTACAACAGGAAAATGCCTACTGTCACACTTTACAGAGGACATAAACAAGCAACGGCTAAATTTTCTTTCTCTTTCTGAACTTGAATATGGTTCTTAGGAATTCGGCTCAAAAAGAGTTTGCTTGCATTTGACAAAGTAAATCAGTCGGGGGAATCGCAATAGAGATTGAAAGTATGCAAATTCACTTTTTAAGTGACGTTTTTGTGGCTGTCGGCATCATGGTATCTTAAACTCCCTAACAACTCAGTCCAAGAGAAAGCACAAAACCAGGCACATTTCTAGCTGTGAAACGAGCAAATTAATTTTATCAGCTACAGTATATAGTACATGTACATCAGTTGCACCTACATTCTTGTCCTGTTTGAGAATTCAAACTTACACTCACTCTTGCTATAGCCTCAAATGTAAAGGCAAGTTTGTACTGTAGCTCTGCCAGGACAAGAATGTAGGTTCATGGGATCAACTGATGTACTGTACTGTTGTTGATAAATTTGCTTATTTCAAAAGAACCTCTCTCACTGTGAATCTCTGATAACTCTGAATACTGGGAATATTTCTGGAAAATTTTATTGTCTTACAAGCAAATCAGACCTGTGAGGACACTAAACAGCAAGTATTAAAAACAACAATAAAAAAGTTGATAATTAGTTTATGGTTATGTGGTTTGCTCATGAGTCCTCATGTTTCAGGAGTTCATGGATATCTCAGTTTAATAGCAAGAAAATCAGCAGCCACTTAAAATGGACTGTGTCAATTTCATCAGTGGCTATATGATGCAACATGCAAACTAATCTACTTTATACTATATCTACTGTCGGTTGCATCTAAGAGTGAACGCAAGACAAAAAAACATGTTCTAATAGGGTGCCAGACATGACGAGTTTTGCCGCCAGACATTAGAAGTTTGACAGCCGTTAAAGCAAACTGTCACACCAAAGGTAAGTACTGTTGTTTAAATGCTTTTGACCAGGGTGTTCCACTCATATTTCATTTTTCTCAACTTTCAGGCATATTCCTCACTCAGAAACAGCACACTAGCTTCCACAAATTATTCTTAACGTCTAAAAATTCTTGAAAAGAATATTTTGCTGAGCAAAAACAAATCGAGTTGACAACAGCCGTCTACTCCAGACTTCGAATATTTGGCGGCAAAACATGTCGTGTTTGCACCCAATTAGAACATGTTTTTTCCTCACGTCTACACGCGTACATATAACCGACAGTAACCTGCTATTGATTATATCAAGCATATCACTATCCTGCAATAAACATTTTTGAACTAAAAATTAGCCATCTTTGCCTTCCAAAATTGATGACATTTACACCCCTGCCTCTTTGCAATGGCCCTGACTTACCTTCATACCAGAGGCTTTGCAGGAAAGTTCAACTGTATATACATACACCTGAACCTCTATTAATTGGACATCCTTTTATCTCTCATCAAATGGTCTCATAAATATTATTTTGTCCATTAAGTGTGATTGAAACATGGTCTTTTGACTGAGGATGCCATTTAATTTTTGGAGCCAGTAGGATTGGGAGCAACTGCTGGCCCAGAAGGCTCAAATTCAAGATGGCTGAAATGAAAACCACTCGATTGTGCTTTTGATCTTACCATCTTTCGAATGTGCACCTGTTCATCACAAGATATTCTTATTTTAATGTTTCGTACCAGTCTGGGGAAAATATTTAACAATTAATGAATGAGGCTGAGTATCTTATGAAGAGTTATGGAGATCGAGGAGGGTGTTATCAGCCGAGGCGAATAACACCCTCGGAGATCTCCATAATTCTTCATATGATACGAAAGCCGAATTCAATAATTGTTTTATTATTCATTCAAAATAATTCCTAGTTTAAAAACATGGCTAAACATGTTTACCTCCATCGATCCATCAATGTTAAGTTCATCTTCGATAGTGCACGTTAAGGGTTGTTCAGCTCCGCAAATATTCTCCAATTAGCAGATGTCGCCCTTCGAGTTGTCTTCTTGCTGTTCTTACTATGTTTTTAGCTATTTTTTCGCCTAGTTCTTACTCTTGAAACGAGTGAAATGTCCGCCATTTTTCAAGTTCACAACCAAAACAACTCAACCTCGTCCCCAGGTCTTCTTGGTTAACAGTGCATGAACCTGTAGAAGGCTGTATTTTTGACGTCATTTCCTCATTAAACATGAAATTCTTCCAAATTTGGTCATCAGTGACTGGTTATGGTGAATTATGCGGGTGCTTTTAGCCAATCAGAATTGGGGAAACATTTTGAATGAATAATAAATAAAGTTAATATAGGCTGCATCTGTTAAACAGTGGTAACAATACACTTGATTACCAGCTGCACTGAACAGAAGGAGAGTCGTTTGAAATAATTTGGCATAAAATAAGCCAAATTGGGCGTACACGTGTTTGTGAACCCTGTTTGTATATTCTGATCTGAAGGGTTTGGAGAAAAAATGGAAAATCCAAACAGGAAGAAGGTTGACGATATGGAATTCTGAGGGCATGGGGGGATAACACATTCCGAAGACCAGGGGGGCTTAAATACGTAAGCCGTCTGTGTTATCGTATAGATATTTTCTGAAATTGCTCAATGGGAGCGGCATTACTTGGTCCACAATCAGCGGTCCCCTTTTATCTCAGACTGGCATGTATTTTCCTTCATCATATCTTAAAAAATAAAGCCAAACTAAGTGTGTCAAGCGCTTGATGGCCACTTAATAGAGGTCAAAACGATAGAACTCTGACCAGAATGCCCAAAAGGCTTGATGGAGGAGGAGGTTTATTGAAAAGAGTTTTCACTTACAGATCCTTTCCAGAATTTTGTTATCACAGGACTTTGATTTTTGGACGCTAAATAGAGGGTGCCCGCGTAATGGAGGTTCAACTGCATTTTCTAGAAAGATTTCTAACTTGATGTAACCCCGGGGGTGTAACACATTATTTGTGTCTAGTATACTATTAAAAAAGACTTCTAACCTGATGTAACACAATGTTTGTGTCTAGTAATAAATAATGTGGGAAGCTGCACAGCTTTGACGAGCTCTGCGGTGATGGATCAAGTAAATTGTCTTCTGTCTGTCCGCAGTTCATGCAGTGGCTTGCCCCACACCAAACATCATCTCTCAGGTAATGTTCACGTACTACTTTCATAACTCCTCCCTTACGCGTCTTCTTTACGTATACCTTGGACTTGAGCATGGCTAAAAGTGTTGAAAATTGTACTTCGATGATATACTATGCTTGTAAAATAAAATACTGCTTTCGGTGATGAAACTGCACGTGGGACGCCATGTTGGTTTTTGTGTATGTACTTTATGTATGGTTACTGAAAAAATATACCGCTGACCACTGGGGAAGGCTCATCGTCACTAGCCTGTTAGATTGAGAAAACGTGAAGACGAATTTCGCGTGCCTTTTACTTTCGCGTCTTCCCCACTGTGTATGAGCCTGGAACAGGCTACATAGTAACTCATCTCTCCTGGCCGCGAGCGAACCTGAAAAACGTGGCTGAAAAAGTGAACACGACACCTCCACATTTCCCATAATGCACCTTATTTGCACCCCAAATTTTGCATAACCTTTGTTTTTTATTTCTCCTGGGTTTCACAGCCGTCACAAGAAAAATTGAAAACAATGCTTTTGCAAAATTTGGGGGGCAAATAAGGTGCATTATGGGAAATGTGGAAAAGGCGTATTCGCGTTCTTGCACTCTCTGTCTTGATTATTCCAACTCGCCCACTTCTGTCTGGCGAAGAAAGAAAATTTCGTCGTGGCTTCTAAACGGCCTCCATAAAACGTGAAAAGATCTGTGCAAGTTTTTGTCCGTTCAAAAATATGTCCTTACCCGTGTAAACGGGATCTTTAAGTGGGTATTTTTATTTATTCATTTTTTTTCTTCTACGCTGTGGTAATGACGGTAAAGATAAATACACTAGACATACAAGAAATGGATTATTATACCAACAGTTTTTTTAATTGAATGACTCCTGAGATTACGGGCTTTGGACATAATATTTTCCCCTACTTACATTTCAGACACTTCAGAAAATAAAAACTTACGAACAGTTCCATTATCAAAATATTACAGAATAACTCGAAATTGAAGGAAACTATAAGACCTCAACACACTAAAAACAGGAAATGCATTGTGGAATATCTTATTACGTTCACTAAACAAATTAAAGACGAGACATCGAGTCAAACTCTTTGTGCGTCTTGGACACTAAATCAAATCTACCTTTTAACATTTTAACGTTTCCTTTTAGCTCTTCATGGAATTTTTATATAAAATTTTACGCTGCCGTTTTGTTTAAAATCCTTACCAAGGTTATTGCTGCAACGATTAAACTTGTTTTGTTTTGTTCAATGCTTAGAACTGGCAAGGAACCACCTCATGTAGTTTTACTAAATTGTGACATAAGAGACAATGAGCGTCCTACTCTTCAGTGAGGCGTAATGCTGATACCAACACTAAGTAAACCCCGGAAACGAAACTACCCCTTTTGTACACAAAATCACACAATCTGTCGATTGATTCAGATTATTGATTAAAGTCAAGCTGCAACTCGGTCCAGGCCTCGTTAAGTTCAGCGTTGACAGCAAAGTTTGGTTTGAACAGTAGGTTGTTTTGAACGTTCTCCGGAAGTTCTTCCAGTTTTCTAACAGTGAGATCATGTTCCTGGAGCACTGAGGGATGCTGGGTACTGACGCGCTCCAGACGAACGGACCTGCGCACTGGTGTCAACACAGATTTGCCGAATGTTGCTTTGAACCTAGGGGATTTAGAAATATTATCGCGATGTCAATAGCATTTGTTTGTTGAATGTAAACTTATTGTTATAGGCATTTCCTGATCACAAAATCATCGTCTACATTGGAGGAAAAATTGTCCTTTCGTTTGCCATGCAGGACTTATCAGCCTTGTGGATAACGTTGATTAATTTATTGCTTCATACACAACTAAATTTTTTTAAGGAAACGCATAAGAAAAATCAATCTGAATATTTTAACACAATTACCTCCATAAAACCTAACTGAGTTATAACTAAGTGATGGAACTGAAAAATAACTCTGGATCGTGAAAATTCAAGTTACAAATAACCCATTCATCCCACAGTCTGAGAGTTAGCCCTAGTAAAGGGAATTAGGGGACTACACACGACAGGGAAAAATCTTTTAAACTCGGTGGAATTCAACCCACGTGACCTCCGGATTACATCTACAGTTGGTCCACCGACTAAAGTGCGATGCCTGACGGGAGCAAGCCGGGGGTAACCGAGATGATGGATCACGGCGAGGAACGAATGGGAAGAGTACATATACAATGTTGTGCGGCCGGCGTTGCAATGTAAAACAATTGATGAAACAGAGAATTAACTGTGGAGTTTATGGGTTATTTGCAGAATAACAGTTGGAATTAAATTATCAGCAAGTCAGGAACAAAAACAAACTTTTAAAACGTTCTCTCATCTGAACAAGCCAAAAGAGGGGTCCGTCTGAGACAAATTCCAATAATTTAACTTTTTTTCTTTAACCTGCTGTGCATCTGACGTCTTGCTTTTAGCTCAATTTTAATAATGCTCATTGAGTCGGTATTAGACTGCGAGCAGTCTCTTATTTTTCTTTTGGCTCGTAGTAGATCAAAAGCATGCGTAAGGGGCAAGAAGCGAAGCCGCGAGGAAAGAGGACGCATTTCTCCTCCTTACCATTCAGATTTGCATAAGTTTTACTTTAATTTCTAGCTCGCCGCGCGTGGCTATGAGGAAAGAAGGATAGCTGCTCGCAGTCTAACTCAGTATCATTTACCTCTTTCTGTAAGGCGTGGCTTCCGTGAGGCAGAACTTGATAATAGAGGAATTCAGTTCCTCTAAAGAAGTGTCCTTATCGTCAGTCTTAGACTCAGTTGGTGATGCTGCTGGTAACCCGCAAAACTCATCTATTGTCTCCTCTGGGAATACAACATAGAAGAGTAATAATTGTAGAACACACAACCCATTCAATACTGAATACATACAAAAACATCTTCTAATTTAAATTGAATTACTACCTTGACTGCCATGTTCCTTCATGAACTTTACGAACGAGCACACGGCATCCCTGATCAAGGATTCCGGCTACAAAACAGACAGTTAAATTACAAATAACTCTCTCAAAAGCCCGGTAAGTCAAACACCTTCCTCTGACCTAGGCGAAATAGGTGACTGGTTAATCGTGTCTGCATCTTATTTGTCTGTCTTTAACTTAACTTTCCATGAGGTGGATTCTTCTCAGTCAGTGTCCACTCATTAGTCTGCGAGCAAGCACTCTATTTGGTGAATATCGTGAGAGGTCACGCGCGAGCGGTACGCGGGATGAAGCGCGAGAGCGATGGACTTTCGTAGGACGCACCCTTTCCTTTCTCTGTGCATTGAATATGGATGCAGTTCCTGACAATTCAACGTTAGGAAATCAGGGCGGCATAATCGGAAAAGTGAAATCTGAAAGAATGGAAATAAATTTTGTAGTGCCTTTTTCATTGCAGTCATTTTTGTGATTGCTTAAGCTCCTTTTTCAAAGACTGAAAACTGAGCCTTGTGTACAGTGGAATTAAAACAAATTTGCAAAGGTAAATTGGTCGAACCCCTGTGGC
Source organism: Porites lobata (assembly GCA_942486035.1). NCBI lineage: Eukaryota > Metazoa > Cnidaria > Anthozoa > Scleractinia > Poritidae > Porites > Porites lobata. The sequence goes on from CALNXK010000083.1 coordinate 1,923,191, forward strand.
CCATGGATTATTTTTTGCGGGACCTCTCCTTTGCGATGCTTGAAAAAAAAAAAAAAAAAATGAAAGAAAAATAACTCGTTGTAAACTGAGTGATAGTATTTACAAGTGTTGAACTTGCAGAGGAGCACATCAACCTGATGACAACTCATCAAAATAGTCACACGTAAACAAATCAAAATGATCTGAAGGAATTTCATTGGTTTAGGAAACGGAAGTAAACACGCGCTTATTTGGTTGGATTTATGGATAGAGATGAATGTCAGAGGGTTTTCGTTGTTATAGCCGATACTGAGACGAACTCGCCTGTTTTGGATAGTTTAATTTTTTTGGATTACGATGAACGAGCGCTGTTTTGTTTGTTACGTGGAAGAAGACGAATGCGTTCGGCTTTTGGCTGATTTATAACGGAATACTAGGAAGGAGGGGGGAAAAGGGAAGGATATAGTGAAGTAAAATACCTGGGCTTTGAAAACCAAGGCTTGTTCGTACAGGCAAACCACACGATCAAAGTCGTTTTCTTTCTGTGCAATCTTGGCGCGACACAGCCAGTAGTTAGCTATCTGCGTAGTGTGTGGACATGCTGAGTTATACAAGTCTAGTTTGGCTGCCACTTTCTCCAGGTCACATTCGCCCTGCGGTGAAGAGAACAGATGAAACTTCAAGTTAAATTGTGACTTCCGTTATGGAAGATGCCGTACTTCCCCAGTCAACTTACTTTGGTAGTATAGTTGAAGCGTTTGTTGGACTTAGAGGTCAGCCATACAAACTTAAGTGTTTACACGGTTTGTAAAACGGGGAAATATCATTCCTGTGAGGACCACACTATCGCGCACATTGGTTTTTGCCACAGCTGGTGTAAACCGAGTTGAAACTTGCAGTTTACTGAGGCCCAGTTTTCACTTATCACCTCTGTCAGGGGTTTTATTCAATGTTCTTGCCGACAAGCTGTTCACCTCGCCAATAGTGGCTTATTACAATGCAACGACTTTGATCATGTTTTGAAGACGGTGTTTTCCGAGAAATACGTTACAGAACTCCAAGAGTCAAAGACTTGAAAATGATGTAGCAGCTCGACAGGATTTGTTTGGAAACTACCCTTTAACAAATAGCGGGGCGATGAAATAAGAGGTTTCAAAGACCTCTGTTACTACTCATTTTCAAATAAAATTGATCCGTTTTTGCAGGGTAATTCCAGGTGCCAGTTGCATAAATTTTAAACTTGCCCACAAGTCGTTTAATTTGCATATTGGTAGCGCAAAAATATGCCTTCATCGTCATGTTTCAGAGTCTACTCAAAGACTGATAAATAGGTCTCAAACCAAGTCTACATAAATCTTTACGTCGCGGGACGTACAAGCTAAATACAGGACCTCCATATCATACATAAATGTTATTAGTTACGAATGAAAAAATGCCCTTTTCTCTTACCTCTTCTAACTGTTTTAAGCACTCTCGTAGATTTTCTTCAATATTTTCTCCTTGTCCAGGTGAAACGGCCCGAGACTGCTTGGCTCGTGCATCGTTACTTTCTTCATGACAATCAAAAGAAAGTCTCTTTTTCTCATGTACGTTCAGTTCTTGGACGCTTCTGGGAATCTTCACAAAAGCTGGTGTCTTGTATTTTGGTTTCTTCCTGTTGGATGTATAACCATAGAAGAACATTTTATTTTTAAAATACTCTGGGCCGTAGCCAGACCATGAAAATTCTAATCGACGTGGTAGTGTCGCAAAAAAATTGTTTTTTGACAGCTGTTTTAGCCATTATACCTTCCCCCAAAGCACACACAAGACACTTAATATGTTTACCGCCGCAGCTTTCATGGTTTCCTCCATGCTAGGGACTTTTATATTGGGCTACGAGCTCAGTGACTAAGAGTAACCAAATGCTTGCCTCATATCTTAACTTATATTATCGGTACACCAATCACGATCTTATCCCTTACATTTAATTTATATATGTGCTAGTCAGCAAGAGAAAAGTATTATGGCTCCGGAGACACAACGAGCTCGAAATTCCAAAGTCTTACGTACTCGTACACAAATCTAACTGGCGCCACTGGTTACGGGTCTGAAACATCCCAAATCAACCAACATTTCAAATAAATTATTTAAATACAAAAAGTGAGCTTTTAGCTTACCCTTTTTCTGCGCGCCAGAGCTCCAATCGTTCTCTACATGAGAAAAAGATATCTTGAGTAAATTACAGGGTTAGAAAGTAACAGTCGCAAACTCGCAAAATGGGAGTGGTTTTTGGGAGTTGCGAGTCATTAGAATATCCTTCAGCAGACATTTGCTAGTAAATATTTCTCTAGTGAAAAGTTGAGAAAGAAGGAACATATTTACGAAGAATTTTTCAGCTAAAATGTTAATACATGCATGGAATAGTACGAGACAAAGAAGTACGTCGTTATAATATAGTAGTCGCTGTTTTATATCGAACCTGTGCATTTTATCTGCACAAATGCACTCTGTTGTGTCAGCATTGAGAATGAGTTTCGTTTTCCGTTGAGGAACCGCTTTTTCAACAGTTTGTTCAAAGATGTAGAAAGCTTCCTCTTTCCCGACCTATCTAGGAAAGCTAGCAGTGAGCTAGTATGACATACATCACATTCAGTGTAGCCTCAAACAAGCATCCTTTTTGACGAAGGAAACAACTGTATTCTCTTTACAGTGCGACTTCTCGAACCGGGGCACTTGGAAGAAGATTATCCAATCACAACGGTTTTTGAAAAAAAAGGATTCTCAAGTTTTTTGGCAAACGGACCAATAACATTCACAAATTTGAGGACTGTTCCCCGAGAGGTCAGGTAAGTAACGTTTTTAACGGTTGCATAGTTGAACCTTAAATTTTACTGTTCCGTTTGCAGAATAAAAAAACTTGAGAATCTTTTCAGTGTTTTCAAAAAAATGTTGTGATTGGAAAATCTTCTTCCAAGTGCCTCTGTTCGAGTAGTCTCACTGCAAGGAACTATAGGCATGCACCCAGGAAAGCAGAGTGAAAGGACTGATCCTTTCTAATAAAGTGTCTCCGTTGGTTACTCGTTTGCCCCGTATTAAGTGTGCGCGAAGTTGGAAAGAACGAATAGCTAAACAAGTGGTTCGAAGAGGCGCAAATCTCCATGTGTTTTGCGGTAATTGGCTCACATTGCCCCCCGGTATCCATAGGCCTGAGAACAAGATACTATAACTGGGAATTTCAGTCCCTGGCGTTCACACCGTATTGATTTTCTCAACAACTCAGAGAAATTGAAAAACGTGGATGACACTCAACTGTGTTTCACTAAGCTAACTGTCATCATCATACCTCATATCAAGAGTTTTGTCTTTGTATGACTTCATGTTGTCGGATTCAGCTCCACACCCCCCTGTACTGGCTTCTGTCCTAACTGTGGTCTCCTTTTTCCTGTTCATTGTATTCACTGTGGATTTTTGGGTAGACTGCAATGCACCTTTTGACTGTAGCGTACCATATTTGCGCTGACTGGATGGGGTAACGAAGCGTGTTTTCCTGACAACTGAGTTCGTTTGCTTTTTACTGGCAGGAGTGCAATAATTTTTGGTGTCATTTTCTCTAAGGGTTTACAAAGTAAAACATATGGTAAATATTATTAAATAACACCTCTTAGTATCCTTTGTAGATTTTGGGAGGGGGTTTTAATCATTGCTACGCTTTTTATGGATAATAGTAAGACCGTTCTAAGCGCTCTGTTTTCTCGTATTTTCACTCCATAAATGCACGAAAATTGGCGCGTTTTGTTAATATGTAGAGTGAGAGGGTGGGGACGGGAACTTATCATCCGACTCTCCGCCCCTATCTCCTCACATTTCGGCACCATGTAAGGGAATCCAAGACAGTCTTGGATTCTGAAATCCAGGTTTTGGATTTTAGATACTTATAACTGTATTCCGGATTCCAAAGCCCAGGATTCTGGATTCCACCACATAAAATTCCCGGAATCACATTACATGGGGCGAATTATCTGTTTCTTCCAGTTGCATCGAAGGCTGCTGTAGTTAATAGAAAGGGATTTCCTTTATTGATCAGTTGTTTGAAATTTCATCCTAGTCCCACCAGGGACGAATAGACTTTAGCGATAGCAAATAAATGTTAGAGACAACAAATGCAGTTAAGTTTTCGCGATAGAGGAAGACTTATAGCAACAGCGAATGAAGTGTTGAGATAGTGAATGGGTTATACATGACAGCGAAAAAGTTTTAACGACAGCGAATGAGTTTAGCGACAGAAAATAAGTTTTATGTGCAAACGGACGCAAGATTGTTGGATGTTACCCACATGTTGCGTCCGTTTGCACATCCTGTTGCATGTTGTTGTATGTTGTTGGCCAACAATCGGTTGTGTCCGTTTGCATGGAGCTTTAGCAATAGCATATGAATCTTTGCGATAGCATGAATGACTTTTAGTGGCAGCTAATGAACTCTTTGGCGAAATGGAATTTACCGACAACAAATAAAACTTAGTGAAAATTAAACATCCGGAGCGCTATAGGAAGCTACCAGTTAGGTATTGAGTGAGTCGTGATGAGCAGTAAAGCTAGTCTGTTTTCTAGATTCAATATATGACACATGACCTGCCCCCTGGCTACTCGAGTATATTCGTTGAATTAGGCTCCGTCTGCACGTGTTTTTTTTTTCAGGTGTCCTCAGCCATGGACCCAGAGCCAATGCTGCAATGGTCAGTGCAATGGCTAAATGATGGCTCCAGCATACTTAACAGAGGTGGAGTGCAATGGCTCTGCGGAGTGACGCCTGAAATAGGGTACACCAAAATCGCCCAGGAATCGAACAATTTCCCCGCCAATTGGGGCACCTAAGCAGTTGTGACGTGTGCAAGGACTGTTGTAAGGTAATGAGTCTTACAAGGCGTAGAATTAACCGTTGAAGGACCATTACCCACATCAGTACGTCCCGACCACACATATTGGCCGTTTTTTTGGGAAAAGGGAGGTTTATCACTGATTTGGCCGACTGTCCACACGTATCCGGTGAAAAGGGTCACGGAAAATGAATCTTTTCAAGACACTCAACAGAGTGGAGATCTTTGAAAACATCGGCTTTTCATTTAACTGTGGGCGGCCGAAAAGGGAGGTTTTCGAACATCATATACTTCTACCATTGTGCATGCTCCTTAAAAATGCTATCGTAATTCCCATTTTTTTTAGCGATTTTTTTTTGGTGGACGGGAGAAAAAACGATTTGAATGTGGTATGCGCGGACCCGCATTTTTTTGACAACGGAGAAAAAATCTCCCTTTTTAAAATATATCCGGATACGTGTGGAGGTAGCCTTAGTTATTTCTTTACAGGTTCCCGTCTTTTTAAGCGGTGAAAACAAAACAAAAGAAAAAAAAACTACTTGAACATGGAAGCGCAAATATTAACTATAAGCTTGGCAATATTAAAAACGTCAAGCGTGGTAATCAAGTGAAGTCAAATCTGAGTACTTGTGAGGGAACTCAAAGTAATACATGTCATTTAATAATTAATTCTCACTTACAGTTTTTGGTAATGTTTTGTATTTTCTTTACTATCCGACTTTCTCTTAACTTTTGTTAACTGTTGTCTTTTCTTCTCAGCAGGCTTGTCCTCGCTGCTTTTTCTGAATTAAATGTAAATAAAAGAGATGACTCCTGAATTATTGAAATCATTAGTAACCTATTACAAGGGTACTTAAATTTTATTGTAAAAAGGGTTTCTGTTGTCCAACATCACTTCTACAAAAAGCATGATACAACCAAAGGCACTATGGTCTCACAGATTATGCAGGCAAAAATTGAGTATTTTTATACATGAAATATGTATCTGGAGTATCATGCATAATGCCAGCTCAATTCTAATGTTATCAACCAGGGTTAAAAATTATGTCTGCAACACAGGCAAATTCCAGAGTGAACTAGTTTATTTGCTGACTTTTTCGTAAACCTTTAATACCGCCACACAATAAAAGAGTATTTTTATGAAACAAGAAGAAACAAATTAATTTTTTTGCAATGTGAAAGTCCCTTGAAGTACTGCTACTGTTGCCTTGGGTTAGGGGCTAAGGAGAAATAATAAACTATTATTCTAGGGTGGGGGGATTTGCTCAAGGATTCCCTGGGGTCAACCCCCCATAATGGGGTGACACAAGCAAGAAGTTGCCCTTAGCAGGAAAAATGTGAGTGCCATTTGCCCAAAGCTAAGGACAAGCTGAAATCAAACTTTTCTTTGAACCCTGGTTTTTCTCAAGGGGAAACTATTATTTTGGTGAGTTTATCTACATCAATAAACCAGTGACCTGTAATCATAAAAGAACCTGCACTTTAACCTAGTCTAAGAGCCACTTATCTCATTATGTCAAGCTTCCAAATTAAAAAGTAAACACTATCTTGTTTTTTTTCTTTCAAAAGTAAAATATAAAAGACTGCAAGAAAGTGTTCATTTAGTTGTTACGACAGGGAAACATGTCATTTTTTCCTGCATAATAATTAAGGCACAATAAGGCTACAACCAAGCATAGTTTTGAGTATAATTCAAGATGACACCAAAAAGCAAATATATTACTCTATTTCATGAGCACAATCCATCAGACCCTAGTATATGCAGTTGAAACCTTTGCAGCAGGAAAGTGACTGCTTTATTATTAGTGCCCTTAAGTTGCAGGAGACAATAACTAAGTGAGTGGTTGAAATCTGTTTTGCCATATACATTTCAAATTTACGACAAATTGATTTACTCACCTCTTTTCAGTTCTCCACAATTTGAGCCTCTCACTGAAAGCATGGAAAATGGAAACTTGTTACACACACAATTAAAAAAAAAATGTTCGAGAATTTTGCTTGCAGTTAATGAGTTTTTTTTTTACCAACATCAAAGTTTTTTTTAAATATGAGCAACAAGTGTCACAAAAATTGAAAAAAAAAGAGAGAACAATAGTGATAAATGATACACACCTCATGCTTAGAGTTTTGTCCCTGTACTGTTTTGTACCTGCATCTCCAAGTGCAGTATTACTCTCTAAGCCATGGTTAGTAAGGGGAGCTTTTTTCTGTTGAATCAAAAATGTTTCTCTTCTCTTTTTTGGACAACCAAGGCTTTCTGACCCCACTGACTGATCACCAATTCTATTATATCCTGTTTGAGCCTTAAAAATATCAAAATCTTGTAAAATTGTGATCCTAATAATGATAATAAAAATAATGATAATAAAAATGCCACTACTACTATTTAATAATAACATCTATCTAAAAGAATGCAAGGGCCTGGTTTCGGAGTTTAAGTCTGCCTGACATTTTTGGACATGCACAGTTGCCAGCCATGCTTGGTACTGCTTATATCTTGCAAAAAGTGTTACGTCTCTACGCAGTGGGAAGCTGCTGAAACACGGCTTAGACGACCTAGAAAAACACCAGAGATCTGGAGAGAATCAAGCAATAATAATAATAATAATAATAATAATAATAATGATAACGATCTGATTATGATAATGACAATGATAATAATAATAATAATTTATAAACTACAAAAATTTGTCACATTGTTGACACCAAGAATTGGTCAAAACCCTCACACTCTTTTACGCTGGTGAATTTTCTTCTAATGTTTGATCTACATTGCTGGTTTGCACGTGACGTCATGGCGGCCATGTTGGTGGTCAAGAACAAAAGCCTTTCTCTCCTCTGGGAACTAAACTCTATTTTCATGTAAATTCTTCGAGGAAATATTCTTTTGTCTTGACCCCCAACATGGCCGCCTTGTCACGTGGTTGCAAACCAAGAATTCAGTTCAGCAACAATGATCAAGGTCCACACCTCAGCCCACCCCTCGTTTCCTTCAGGCATAACGAGATGAATTAAATATTATTCTCTTTACAACACACATACCGGTAATTACTGGTATACTTTAATACCTTAAGTTGTGAACTGGACTGTGATCCTTTTATAATCCTGATACAATACCAGAAAATAATACAAAGAAACTGTGAGAAACATCAATATTTAAGCTTAATAAAAACACTGGCTATTGCTGGTCCACACGCATAATACAATATGATAATGTTTTAACTTCTTTAAAAGCAAATTTAAATTAAACAAAGCTGGATAAGCTTTCAACTGCGAGTAGGATCAGCTTAAGCTGACGTTGCATTGAATGTCTTCAAGCTTATTCACAATGTCGCTTCTAACTTTACAAATCTTGCAGGCATCAAAGCCTAACCAGGGAGAAAAAAAGTAATTAGAATATCCAAGCTAGCAGGATCCACTCCTCACCTTTCCTTTCCTTTCTTGTTCTTCCCATTAATGTTTAACAAAACAGCTGATCGTGATCGGTTGTAAACAGACGAGGAATTGACAACTGCTGACCTCCTTCCAGTCATTCGACGCCATCTTTCAAGTTTTTCGCGCATAAGTTCTGAAGTGAAAACAGAAATGGAAATACTGTAAACGTCTCGGTGTCTTAATTAAGTAAATGCCAATGAAAAGTGGACGAAGGAATACTACCAGTTGAATGAACTTCTCCCATCGAAGGAGCAAAGCTTTTTCTGTTGTCCGCCATTTTTCGAACGGATGACGCCGTTTCTTGGGCGTCGCTGATTGGTTATTAGATAAAATTTGCAAATCGATCATCAAAGCCAGCGGAAAACCATAGCATTAAACCACATCGTAATGGCGGAGGCAGTTGTTGAAAAATGCGATTTCCTATCTCCAAAATTAATACATTCCTTGCTCGATACTGCCCTCAAGTGCCCAAACCAACATCAGAATGTGGTCAAAGAACTTCTTCATGTCTTCAAAGAAACGGATATTACTTTAAAGTGCTTGCGGACTACACTGGCATTTCACAAATCTTTGCGACCTGCTGCTGTTTTTATCCTAGAACGAAGACTCTTGGCAAGTGGTATTTTGCATGGAGAGAACATGGCTAAACCATGCTTATCTTCTCTGTTGTCTCGGATTTTGTTTGGAGTGGTGTCTGCTTCATCCACGGAATGCGCTGACTATTGTTCGAGCGTCTGGATAGAGAGGTACTTGGAGCCCCATGCAAACAGACGCAACATGTTGGCCAGCAACTCCCAACGTTGTTGGATGTTACATGTTGCGTCCGTTTGCACACCCTGTCCACTTAAGAAAGCAGTCAAAAATAGGGTACAATACCTGTCGCATGTTGTTGCGCAAAGTTTGAAACCGGTGAAACGTTAAGCTACGTGCAAAGGGACGGTCCAACAATGTTGGGAGTTGTTGCGTCCGTTTCCACGTTACGGTCCACGTTACTAGCTCAAGATTTTAATTGGAATCATATAACAAAGGGTATCCAGTCACTTCGTTCCATGGTCAGATAGTTCTAAGCCAGATCGTTCCACTTAGTAGTCAGATCTTTCCACAATATAGTCAGAACTTTTCACGTGTCGTTAAGCCACGAGCAGAAATAAGGACGTTACTCATTTGTATTCCTCGTTCTTTAAGCTAAGAAGCCAAAAGAAACGTGCTTCACATCGAGTTTTACACTGAAACAGAGGGGTTAATGGTCTTTTCGCGACTAAGTCATTTTGCTGCATCGTAAAGTTGATTTGCTGCAACCAACTTTTTCTTTAGAACCCTTTTAAAACAATTTAGAATGAACTAAGAGAATGGTACAACTGAGTGACCCTAGGTCCTAGAAACTTATTCTGTTTGTAGTATTAAAATTAATGTGCTGAGACTGACATGTAAGATTTTTACAATAAAATGTTCTGAGCTCAACTTTTTTCAAAGTCTCCTTTTGGCGACCTAAAATTGTAAAATGGTCACCAAACATGAAACATCAGTTCCCAGAAAAAAGAGACATATTGTGCAACACTACATGAATGTTTGAAAGAATCAAAATGGAACCCCCCACCATCGCAATCGAATTTAGAGGTGCATGCTACATCTCAAGGCTTAATACCCAGAGAGCCAGGCTTCTCAAGGGAAAACATACCTAACAGCTTTCCATTAAACAGGTGAAAGGCACGGCTTCTGAATGGGTTGCAAAAGGCTCATTCTTCTGTTTGAATGGGGTCATTAAACGGCTGAATGGATTTTTAAGTTTTTTGAACGGCTAACACGAATGTGCGAACGGCTCACTCACCCTGTTCGAACGGGTTCATCAAACGACTGAACAGGTTATTAAGTTTTTCGAACGGGTAACATGAATGGGCGAACGGCTTACTTACCCATTCGAACGGCTCATCAAAATTTCCAAACGGGTTCCTAAAATGACTGAACGGCTCACTCTGACAATTATTTCTCAACCACACTTCACAACAGGCCATCCAGTTTCTCCTGGAATGAAACGTCTATTGCATTGCATCGACAATAACTACTGTTTGCGAATGCGCATCTCTATTTGGGACCATAATTTTTCCAAAAACTACATTGGGAAAATCCCTTGACTCTGATGAAAGTTTTAAAACAAGATGCATAGCGGTTACATAAACAACTTAATAAATTTTGGTTGAAAGTTTGTGTGACGGATGATTGTAGACTTTTTCTATACTAGAGAGCCTCAGTTATTTAAGTTTTTTCAATATAAACAAATCAGAAATTAAAAATGAGAAATGTGGAACTTGTTCTCTTTATTCTCAAAGAAAAATTAAAGGAATCGCATTAAAGTGCAAATGAAGTGTTTACATCGAAGTTCGCATACCAGTAACTCACATAATTCTGTGCGCACTAGCTGAATGCGGGATTAGAGTGATTTTACTTGAACTGTGAAACAGATACTAATGACCAGTGCAAAATGACAAGAGATATTTCGTTTGTAGCAGTATTAACATGCAGAGAGCAGAGCTATTCAAAGGGCTTCATTTGGAATGCGTTCCTCTGGATTTCAAGTGACAGGGATGATCGAAAGAACTGCGGTTTTGGCTTTGAAATTTTGGATTTTGGGATTTTTTTGAGAAGGAAAATTTTGGCAAGTACTTTTTGGGTAGGTTGAGTTAAGTAGGGATTTTTTTGGGTATTCAAAACTGTTTCTATTTTTTGTGTTATATCATTCAATGCTTTCTGGAAATTTTATGGCTAGGAAATTCGGCTGGGACTTTTTGGTGGGTTAAATTTTGGTGGGCATGCTTGGAATTGACTAAGCCATAAATCATACTGATATTGACAAAGTAAAGATCAATACAACCAAACAGAGTTAAATGTACTCATGAAAATATGAGCATAACATCAAATTTAAACTTTTGAAGTTTTTTCCTTTTTAAGCAGCAATGGTGATCAGCTTTAGCATTTTTTTGCACCAACTCCAAGGTGAATGTGCTCTACTTTGGGTAACTTTACACTATGGTTAATCTGACATTGTTGAGTACTGGGCAGCACTTCCTGAATGGTGCGTGTTTAAATGGATTGTGTAAATGATGTGTTTGTTGGTCTAGTGTCTGTAATTCAGCTGAAACATGAATTCATTCACTGATTACTGTATCTTCTTGCTGGGGCCTTTTCCATTACCCCTCCCCACCCCCCATGGCTAACAAATCAATGCCTCCCAGTTATTAGCCTCCACACCAACTGAACATGACTCCAGTCAAAATGATAGGAATTTTAAAAAAGGGGTGAAGGGATGGGGATTCATGCAAGTTCCAGTGGTTAAATGAAGCCTGGTGGCACATGGAGCTGATGCAAGCAGGCTGACCTTGAACCTGCTGAAACACTGTCTTGTAAGAGACCGCTACATGAGGGAAATATGCTCACTTTAGTTTAATAAATCAAGAAGCAATTTATATAGCCTACTTAAATATTCACATTGCCACATTTTGTAACACTAATGTTCATAACAAATACAACCATTTACTCAATGGCACTTGTCACACCTGCCTGCACCACCAAACTGACCGGTGACTGACAACACGAGATGGTGCTCCTTGTTGTTACCTGCAGTAAATTTCATTTAACTGCATTAAGTTGCAATACTATGCCAAACATCTTTGGTTTTGGACCAAGACATTTTCATTTTGTTTTCAGAGTGGAGGATCAGCAAAAGAGGAAACTGACGGGACCGATCAAGGTTGAACTGCCGAATCCTATGGACTTTATAAACAAAAATGACCTGGCGTCAGCCTCTCTTTATGAACTAACTACAGAGCAACGGCACACCTTATTGCTGGAATGTACAGAACTCCTGGACATAATTCCTCATCAGTTTTACTCCAGGGTTATAGTAGGATTGTTCTGTTTTGTCAGGTTGTATGAATCATACTTAAGCAAAGAAAATGAGTACGATTGTCTTGCTGAAATTGAAGACTGGACAGACATGTGGATTCGCTTGTTAGCCTCAAGTCTTCTTGGAAAATTCTCTGGTGCTCAACAGGAAACCCAGATTCAAAGAAACTTTACAACTGACTTTATTCCACCAGTTCACCACATTCTTTGTGGATTAATGGCTGCTACAGACTCTTTCAAGCTGCTGAAATCCTACTCCATCGCTCGCAGAAAGGTTTTGAAAGGATTGGATCGATTGATACTAAATAGCTCTGGATTTACCTCTCTTTGGCTTAAAACTGTGAAATTTTATTTTGAATAGAAAGAAAAAGACATAATATTAAAAGTTTCCTTTGTCTTTAAGGTTGTTTGTTTGGCAAATAGTTTTAAATGCAGCGGGTGAACTGGACAATGCAATTTCCCTTGGGAGTTTGTTCCCTTTTGAAATAGTCCTTGGATAGAAGAAATAGTTATAATAATCCCTTGTGGCAATCGGCTGCTTGCAAGCATAGGTCAATTGTACTCAACTCGCTCAAAAGAGTCCTGGTTGTAGTTTACTATCTTCGTTGAAGACAAGCCTATTTCGCATTTTATATACAGTATTAATAAACATACTATGCGTGTTCGCCTACTTTCTAATGTCTTCCATTACAGGGCTGAAAGTATTTCGTTGACACTATCTGGAGTCGCGAGTCGAAGCTATTTATGATTCAGCGTGCAGCTCTTCTTTTGACCATCTCATCGATGTTGTTATTTTTGGCAATATCTGTATCTGGATCCCATACAGTTGAAAAATTATTGATACCATCGAACCCCGCTTTGCGGACACCCGCCTCTTGCACCCGCCTAATACGGAACCTCATTTTTACGCACTGTTTTATTTTTCCCTGGGAAAAGCCCATACAGGTTCTCTAAATTAAACCCGCTTAATGTGGACACTCGTTAATGAGCCTGACAACAGGCGCTTGTTTATTGCCCAGTCAACAGATTCTCATAGAAAGTCAACTTTGCTAATGCGGACGCTTCATTGTCAACTGTATGTTGTAACAAACCTTTCCCTCTGGAGTTCTTGAAGGTAAAAAAATCTTCAGTTCATGTTCCAAGCGCTACAGTACACCGTATACGATGATTTGTAGACCGTTAATTTCAAAGTTTTTTTTGCAGAGAACGCACGGTTTTGATTAAGTAAGGTAAATTGAACGATTTTTGAGTCTTTCGTGGATTTAGTCCGAGGAATGAAGGCTTTGTGTAGGTTTGAGATGTTTAATTTGACGATGTTTATGTCCTCTTTTAATTCTTTAGGTTTTTTGTTCCATTTAAAGATGTGTTTTGGCTTTTATAACATGATACGGATACTTTCTATGGCTTCTTCGTAGTCCCGTATTAACGAGGTTTTGACTGTAAAAAGGTTCCACACACTGCAGCAGTGTCTAAGCTTTGATTAGCAGAATGCAGATGTGTCTGTAAATACTTTGTATGAGTGGTGTCCATTTTTCATTCTCTCTTGATTTTTTAATACTTGCTACCACTTCAATCAGTTACACAGACTAATAAACACGAGCTCATTTTCTCCTTAAACCGGTTGTCTGAATTGCACTGGTGTTAATCTTTATTTAAAAAAGGTTAATTTTGTGGTAAAAGGGAGCAAAATTAGATTTCTCAGGTAAATAATAATTGAAAATGACTTTTCAAGCAATAATAATTTTCTTTGCTCTCCCATGTCAAGTCCTTTACTCCATTTTTTCTCCCCCATTTCTACTGTCTGCGAATACAGCCATCTCTCCTGACTCGCTCCTCTACACGCCGCTTGAGACGTTTCGCGCGAAACGTTCCATGCGCCGAGAAGCGAGAAAAGACGGCTGCATATGTAATGTACTTTGTGGATGTCGATGATATTGTAATATATTTTACAAATCTTTGCACCTCGGAGATAGCTAGGGTATAGTACAGGATGATATAAATCAAGTTGTACAATGGATAGAAAGTAGCAGTTACCCTAAATCAGAGTAAAACAAAATCAATGTTCTTTGGAAGCTGGCAGAATCTTGCCAAATCACCAAATTTTTGTATACAACTATACAGAAAGACTTTTGAAAGAGTACCTAAATTTAGCCATGTAGGTGAGAACCTTTCTTGGAAAGATCGCGTCGAGTATGTAAGCAGCAAAGTCAGTAGGAGGCTAGGGCTTTTGCCTCTTATACGATCATGCCTCACGCTGGAAGCCTCTTAACGGGTATACACTTCACTCTTGCAGCCGTTATTTGACTATGCTGATGTTGCGTGGGGGGAAATCTCAGAGGGGTGTTACAAAGAGCTACAGCGCTTACATGCAGGAACCGCGCATTACGGAAGAAACCTCAAATGACACTTTCCGTGTGCTTAACTGCTTAAATCTAGCTTCCAGTAGGAAAATGCACAAATTTTTTTCTAGTTTTTAAGTGCTTAAATAATCTGGTGCCCAAATATCTGATTCAATATTTTACAAGGAATGCGGATTTGCATGGTCATGTAACTGGGACGGAAGGACCTGCATCCACCGAAGCCTAAACGTAACATGGGCAAAAGAACTTTTAAGTACTCAGAGACCATTTATTTCAGTTCTTTACCCAATTGTGTTAAAAGTGCCACGTCCTTAAACAGTTTTAAAAATATGATAATTAAGTATTTTAAGAAAAATTGGATTTACACCAAATGTACTCAGTGCAAATTTGTTACAAAAAAGTGCAAACTACGTTTAAATCAAGGGCAAAGAAGGTGAATACCGCGTTTGCCCTCGAATTTACAACCCCATGTAAATGCGGTATTTACCATCTCTGCCTTTGATTTCCCTCTAGTTTGAACACTTTGGAACCATATTTGCACTGAGTAAATTTGAGTAAATCCAATTTTTCGTGCCACGCGCGCGATCGACCGATCTTATTCTTATGTCTTGGCACACACTTATTAGATTTTACAGTTAGCGGTGAATATTTTGGTTTTCATTACGGCTAACCGTCAGTTTTCTTCTATACTGTACGTTTAAGAAAAATTTGAAAAAAAAAATTAAATCAATTGCTTTGAAAAAGTGGAAAAGTTTCCATGGGTTGAAGTTCTTAAGACCTTTCTAGAGTAAAAAAAGAGGCTGAAATCAGGAGTGGATCGAAATGTGATCTATCAGCGATCACAGCGCGCGGATATGGAAAGTCGCAAAAAGTTGACACTCAACATAATAAATTGTGTTTATTAACTTTTATTTACAACCAACGGAAACTTCCATTCATTAAGCCTAACGACCAAAATTTTGACTGTTTACGGCCGAACGATGACATTTGGGTCTTCAAAATTTATTTATGCAAAAGACCACACTTTCTATAGGTTTACCGGCGTGATGTTAGGATTACACGAGAAGGGCTTGTTAATCACGAGCCGAAGGCCAGTGATTTACAAGCTTTTCGAGTGTTCTCCCAACATCCCAAGTGGGTTATCACGCTTGTAAACCCATAGAAAGCGTGGTCTATTGCTTTTATAAAATAACTTTAAGTTTCCAATGAGTTTACCGGCACAATAAACCATAGAAGAATGCGCGTACTTTCTTAGTTATTTTAAAAATTTAAATAATAAAGTCACCGACATTTCACGTTTTTAAGGCTTTTTAAAAATACTCGTCCTAATGGGAAGTCGGCTTATACAAACAACAAACGAATTCCAGCCATATTCTTCACCTTTCTACCTTCACGAGGGCTGCTTTATTAAATTTTGGAGCCGACCCGCTTTGGCAATTTAATGGTCTGCATTATACTCTACGAGTAATTCTTCGCGCAGTTTCTTAAAGTCAAAATCGCCAATCGGCAGAAAGTCTTCTACCGATTCGCCAACAAGATAATTAAAATAGGGCCATTGAATATCATCTCTTTCGCCAAACTTGTAGCATTGAATGGTTGCGCAGAAGTGATCCTCTGACTCATTTGAGAGTTTGTGTGTTTGAAACCAGTTAGGTGACATCCAGGTGATATCTCCTTTAGACACGGTAAAACTTAAGAGTTCTTCCTGATTCCCTTTCCATGTCTTATTATAGTTGCTAACTCTTATGGCTCCATGGAGAACCTTAATGACAGCATAAGCATTTCCATGGTTGTGGATTGGACTGAAAGATTTCGGTGGCCAGATCTCTAATACATAAGGAATTCCAGGCGAAGATCCTCTATGGCAGCCGAGGGTGATTCTGAGGTATGACATCCCATTTCCTTGGCCTTTTTCCTTGAGCTTTTCGTGGAGAATCTTGCCTGGGGTCTTGATGCTGTAATCGATGGCAACCGACAGATTGGGCTTGCTTTGGGGCCAGTCCAGATTCACGTTTGCGGAGGCGACATTCTCATAAAGTTCACGGCATGTTGGTGGAAGGCTAGCTGACAACATATATTTATTACTGCTCAGTTCGACGAGTGACGCTTTAGTACTGTCTAAAACAAGAGGAGGCCAGTTATGGGTTAATGGATGTGGATACAAGGTCAGGCTGTTATCGCTCGGAATTTCGATTCCCTTGAGATCAGGCCTGAATGAAAATAACTTTTGTAGACCCAATTTGAAAGCTTCAAACCCCTTTATACATTTCAAATCTTTGATGGCTACTTCCTTTACTGTGTCTGGAGAAAAGATAAAATTCCACGGATCTTGAACATTCTTCTGTGGCAGAGGAAACTGCTGAGTTAACAGAGTAGTCTCTTCCATGATGTATCCCTTTCCGTACTTGACAATCCTTTGATTGCGATCAAAACTCAACCAGTAGGACACTTTTTCCCCCTCATCTAAGCCGCTTTCCGCGTGAGTTGTACTTTTTCCATACAGCACATTGGCTGTTTTGTTTCCAGGATGTCTAAATGCAAATATTGCCTTGCCTTTGTGAACTTGGACCTCTACATAACCTTGTGTATCATCATCATATGGCTCTGATAACGCCCTGACGCGAATTGAAAAAGGTGAGTATTGTTCAAAAGTGGCCACAATGCTTCCCTGTCCGCGCAGAGTAAGTATGTAACCAACATCTGTGGACGCTGATGGCTCGCCGAGTGCCATGGCTAATATGGAGTTTCTATAATGACCTTGGTTCAACTAAAAATGGCGATAATTCTTGTACGTTTGAAAACATTGTTTTGGTTATTCAAATGTGCCAACATCTGAGACAAAAGAACCCACTGTTTTAAGACCCAATGAGCTTCTGGTTGGTACATTAATAGCAATAGATGACGTAACGCCAAATATCGCTATAGATACACAAACATACACCTAATTGCAATTCTAATGAAGCCACATTCTCAGGGTGGCCCCCGGGGGGCAGAGGCATTTCCTTATAAGGATGTGCCGCTAGCCATGGATGGGATCGCATTTTCACGACAGGATTGAATGGGGTTGTATTTTCAAGAGAGTTGCTAGAATGGGGTCGCAAATTTTCGGATTTTTTTCTTTTTGGTTCTTCATCGTCACGGTTAGCAAAAGCACCAGAATGTGTGCAGTGTAGATGAAAAGTAATGAGAGTCTCAACGGGGTTAACCGATAGGAGTAAATAGGCCCAAAATTTAGTCGATAGCCGTAAAAATTAAAAACATTTAACCGTTAGTCTTATGATAGGGAAAAATAGTTAACCGTAAAAAAATTTTGCTCCTTGAGATTTGATAATTTTGAGGAAGGTGCCAAACTCACTTATAAGTGACCGGTTGTTTTCTTATTTCGCGGCTACTTTGACTCCGTACGTTCGCGTTTCTTCTACTTTTGAATATCACGAAGATTATTGTCAAATTAGCTGTTATGTCTTTAATCAGGAATGACCCTTTTGATGGTCCGGCAAAAAATTTCAGTTGACCTGGCAATAGCTTAGATTTTTTTTCTATTTTAAACAAAGAGTTCATGTCATTTTAAGAGAAATAACAATGAGAAAACTTTCATGCGGCAAAGATCTTCAAAGCCGTGCTTCTCAGCTTGGCTCCGACACTTGTAAATGTGAGAGTTACAGAAATGTTCGAGTTCTCAATCTGCTTGCTTGTCATTTCTTAGTTAATATAATAATAATAATAATTTATGAACTTATTGTGCGCAGCTTAACATGAGAATGATCAGCTGCGCATTACAACTTCATTACTTTACAAGAAACAAATAAAAGATAATGCATTTAAAAAAATAATAACAATAATAACAATAAAAAGAATATATATGCCTGCAAGTAAGAACTGAAAATAAAATTGCTCACCAATGTAAAGTTCTGAAAAGATAAGTCTTAATATGCGCCTTAAAACTGCTCACCTTAGTAATCGCACGAAGTTCTTTTGGAAGAGAGTTACAGAGCGTTGGCGCTGCTACCATAAAAGCTCTATCACCTAACGTCTTCAATCGAACGGCTGGCGTAGAAAGTAAAATACTACCTGAAGATCTAAGGTTATATAAGGACGATTTAAATGTTGGTAAATCGCATAGATATTTAGGAGCAAGGCCGTGAACTGCTTTGAACGTAATAAGCAGTATCTTAAATTGTATCCGGGCTTTAACAAAAAGTGCAGTTTAACAGTGCAGACCACGAATCAGGGGTGAGATGTGGCAAGACTTAGGGGCATTACAAACTATCCTGGCTTAGGCATTCAAAACTCTCTCCAATTTGTTAAGCTGGTAGTTGGGCAGCCCATACAAAAGACTGTTACAATAATCAACACGAGATGTAATAAATGCTTGGACAAGCATTTCCGTTGATTCTCGAGACAAATACTTGCGAATGCGTTTGATATTATATAGATAGTGAAAAGCAAGGGGCCCAAACATGACCCTTGAGGAACGCCTTGTTTTAAAGGAAACTGATCAGAGAAACTACCATTTACAGAGGCACGCTGGAACCGGTCAGATAGATCCGATTTAAACCAGGCAAGCGCATTGTCAGTTATTCCCAAATCAGACTCAAGACGACCAATCAGCTTATCATGATGTATTGTGTCTTAAATCTAATAATACGAGAAAAGTGACATGTTGCTCGTCCATAGACATCAAAATATCATTTTTAACTTTAAGTAAGGCCGTCTCCGTGCTGTGTTGCTGTTTATACGCCGATTGAAGCTAAGAATGTAAATTGTTGGCCTTCAGATGCTCCATAAACTGCTCAGCCCCCAGCCCTCTCTGACAATTTAGAAATATAAGAGAGGTTACTGACTGGACGGAAATTTTTGAACGCAAAGTCCAAACCAGGCTTCTTAAGAGATGGTAACACAAGCGCCTCTTTCCAGGCCTCAGCGAATCGACCGGTGTCAAACGAGAGGTTGATCAGCTTAGTGATAACTGGCAATAGAACATCAAGCAACTTGAGAACAATCGGAGTGGGAATGGGGTCAAGTTGACATGATTTACCCGCTGCTTTACTAATCAACATACTGAGACCCTCAGTAAAGTGTTCTTCATTCAATCTAAAAATGGGTCGATTTATAAAAATAGAAAGTGGCTAAGCTGGGATCGCGAAAATGACATATTTGCCCAAAAGTGACTAAGATGGGGCCTTTATTTGGCCACAGAGTAGACTATAATGTGAGGTAGGGGCTCCGACAGGCCAGCGGCACATACTCAGCAAAAATTAACCCAAGTACCCCTCCCCCCGGACTCTTTTGCAGCCGTTTTATTTCCCCGCTGCCAGGAATTTTTTAAATTGTTTTTCAGCTTTAAAGCTGATAATACACCTTGGGTGGATTCGTTTGGAAGATACGCGTATACATGTCGCATTTGCCTGTTGAATTCCAACAGGCAAATACTACAGCTATACGCGTATGTTGCAAACGAATCCACCTCTTGTTTGCCCCCCAAAACTTGATATATACGTATTTTTGTATGGGGAGGCTCCGCCCTAAGGTCCAACCCCCTTACCCTTTTATTTACCATTTTTCACAAAATGGGTACCTTTTTTCCATTTTACTTTGGGAGGTGCTCTTAGGTGACATAGGGTTTTACGGTTATTTGACATTACGATATGATACTTTGATATGACATTTTGTTTCACAGTTACTTGTTTGTTTCCCGTGAAACAAATTAAACTTCGGAGTAGACCGTGCCCTCTTGTGAACCAGGAAATCAAGGATCTCATGAGATCGCGGGATGTCCTCCTGAAGCAATTCATACAGTCTCGCCAAGACACCGAGTGGATAAATTTCAAACATTCCCGTGACTTGGTCAAGAAAAAGCTACAAGAAGCTGAAAGAGATCACACCTTTGAAGAGGTCACAGCTAATAAAAACAACTCTGGCTCACTCTGGAAAATTATTAATCGCGCCATCCCCTCCAAAGATAAGCAGAGACCAGCCTTTACAAAAGAATGTGACAGTCTTAACCAACGAATTCAATCAGTTGTTTGCTAAAGTCGGCTTAAATGCCGCTGACGCAGTACAGCGCCTGAGGGAAGAACATAACATCATAGTCCGAGATTTTTCATCCGAAACTGGCATAGATACTACCTCTATGGAATTATTCAATTTAAGGACAGTGTCACGTGAAGAGATTCTCCCAATGAATAAATCTCCGGGACCGGACAAGATCAGCGCTCGTGTACTAAAAGACTGTCTCCCTGTCATATTGGGCCCTCTTACTGACATCATCAATTGTTCTATCCTTACTAGCACATTTCCTGACAACTGGAAAGAGGCTGAGGTGATTCCGATTCTTAAAGACGGTGACCATGAAAAAGCTGCCAACAACAGACCGTTATCTCTGCTAGCCGTAGCTTCAAAGGTCCTCGAAAGGATTGTTTTGAATCAGTTCAGCGCCTATCTCAGAAAAAACAACCGCCTTACCTCACACCAAAGCGGCAATAAAAAAGCTCATTCTACAGAGACCTTAAACATCCTGCTCACGGATAAGATACTTGAAGCAATGGATAAAAAGCAGATAACAGCACTATTAGATCTATCCAAAGCCTTCGACAGTATAGACCATGCACGGTTGCTCCACAAACTCTCCATCTTAGGAGCCTCACTCTCTACTGTCAAATGGTTCAAGAGCTATTTAACTGGTCGCAGGCAATACGTGAGAATTGGCTCCGCCTACTCTGACACTCTACCTATAACTCACGGAGTTCCTCAAGGCGCAATCCTATCACCATTGTTGTTCTGCATTTATCTCAACGATTTACCCACGGCACCGACGTTTTGCAACCTAGAATCGTATGTGGATGACTCAAAGCTATTCATGTCATTTCCTCTCATTGAGCTTGATGCTGCCATTGAAAAGCTCGAACAAGACCTTCACAGTGTAGCTCAATGGTGCTGTGAGAACCATCTACGTATCAATCCCGATAAAACTAAACTCCTTTTCCTCGGTACCAGACAGATTAAGCAGGTTACCAGAAGACCCTAGAGTGGTATTCTTAGGTAAAACACTGAAGCCAACAGACTCTGCCAAGGACTTGGGAGTCTTTCTTGACCCCCATCTGACCTACGATCACCATATTTCATGTGTAGTGTCATCTTGTTTCGCAAAGCTTTGCCAAATAAATAGAGTCAAAAGGAGCTTCGACAAAGAAACACTAGAGTTGTTAATAACGTCATTAGTCTTTAGTAAGATGCTTTACTGCTCATCTGTATGGTCAAATACTACACTCCAGAATATAAACAGATTACAATCTATTCAGAATTTTGCCAGCAAGATCGTAACAAACTCTAGGAAGTTTGACCACGTAACACCTTGGCTTCGAGAGCTAAACTGGCTTCCTGTTAAAGAACAATTATTCTATAGAGACTCCGTTTTGACCTTTAAATGTCAGAACGATCTTGCGCCTCAATACTTAACGAGCAAGTTTACCAAGCGCTCAAATATACATACTCGTAACACTCGTACACGGAACTCTGCAGATTCCGCTATACAGAACGGCTATAGGCCAGCGCACATTTTCCTACAGAGGGGCCAACACATGGAATAACTTGCATAATGAACTTAGGCAAAGTGCCTCATTGGCATCTTTCAAGCGCGCCCTGAAAGACACACTACTGAGGCAGACATTTCCTTCATAAACTCTAGAATTTAGTAGAATACCATCATAAATTGTGATTTCGAGTTTTTATTGTCATTTTTGCTTTTATAAATTGTAAATAGTTTGTAAATGGTTCCTGAAAAACCTCACGAGGATGTTACTATTAAAGTTATTATTATTATTATTATTATTATTATTATTATTATTAAGAACTCTTTTCCAGCAGGGTTTTCAGTTTCGATATTGGGGTTATGTACTGTGCTGTAGGAGACTGGTTCTGACAAGATCTAAGGCAAACAAGTCAGATTGGTTTAGAACTATAAGTTTTCAATAAGATGTTAAGTCTGATAGCGAACTCCGTATGTGATAGGCACTCTTGTAAATTGCTAAAAAAAATTACTCAATCTCTGTATGACCAGAGCCTGTTTCAGGTGTTCAGATAGTGGAGTGGGCAACAAGAAGTCTGTTTTCCTGCTCATATCTCTTTGCACTGTCCAGCCAATCATAGCCCGCTATCATGAAATCCGTTGTAGTCCGCCAATCATAGCCCCGTATCTTCATATCCGTATATCCAACCTGCCATATCCTTCATATCCGTATGTCCAGCTTGCCATATCCTTCATGTCCTCATATGTCTCATATCCGTATATCCGAAACGCCATATTCCTCATATTTTCATACCCGTATATCACAGCTAGTCATAGCCTCCTATCCTCATATCCACGTGTCGAACAAGCTTATCTCCGGAATACCCTCATATCGGCGTCTTTAATTTTAGCCTGCGTAGCAAGCGTTTCCGCTCGAGTTCGTCTAGAAAATCGGGATGAGAGAAAACAGGAGGAATGAAGTGGGAGGGTAAAACAAAAACATGGAAATTTTTACCCACGAAGCAATTAGGAGTTTATATGAACTCGTTTAAACGTGTCCGTGCGTTCCAGATCGAATTGAAATTTGGAAGTGTTGTTTTTGAGCAGAGGGGAAAACCGGAGTACCTGGAGAAAAACCTCTCGGAGCTAGCGAGAGAACCCACAACAAACTCAACCCACATATGGCGTCAACGCCGGGAGTTGAACCCGGACCACATTGGTGGGAGGCGAGTGCTCTCACCAAAACGCCACCCTTGCTCCCCCCCTTAAGGGAGGTGAGAGAAGGAAACTTTCCTCTTTTCCCCTCCCCCTTCGATCTTCCATTTCTTTTGCTCTCGCAATAGCGCGAATGGAATAGCTTGCTACCACATATCTAGCTAGTCAAATACCCTTATCCTATAATGCAGTCGAACCTCCCCTAACGGCCTCCTCTCTACAACGGCCACTTTTATTTGTCCGGGCGGACAGTCCACGGTACCTTGACTCTTGTTTTAACCGGCCACCTCTCTGCAAGGGGAACGGCCACTAAATTGTGTCCCCAACTGCCAAAATAACCTCTCGACAAGGGCCAGTTGTTTCAGCAACTGATGGAAAGGTCAACGGAATGCTCACGAAATTTGATGGCGCGTTGATGATTAATCGTGGCAATCGTCTTTTGATTCTGTTCCATTTATAGTGCAGCAGTAAGCATAAATTGAGTACAATACTTATGGCGACTGTTGCGAACGTTGCAAACCTTTAGTCATGTTGACATTTTGATTGAGTTTTCTCGTGTATTTTATTTCTATATATCATTTATGATTGGATTACCATTATTTGATACAGTAAGTATGAACTTGGCGCAATAAACATCATAGTTGTACTTCCTTAAAAAAATTGTCCAAATTACACCCGTACCTCCCCACAACGGCCACTTTCTTCTGTCCCGAAGGTGGCCGTTGTGGAAAGATTCGACTGTATACGCGTTTTCAGCCAGACATTGAAGTCTTAACCCCGTATTTATGTTCATATGTCATTCCAACTACAGTCGAAGCTCTCCTTGCGACCACTCTCGTAAGCGACAAACTCTAGTTATGACCATCTTTGTGAAACCCCCGTTCGAACTGTGTGTTAAACTTTGTAATAAAAAGCTCACTTTTGGGATTACCCAACTGGACTTTTCCTTTGTTTTTAAGCTCTCGTAAGCGACCGCTCAGAGTCTTATTCATATACATCAGCACTTAAATAAAAGTGCACACTGCCCTAATGGTTCGTTGATAAAGATCGTGTGCAGTACAGTACTGGATCTGTAACAGCTTAAGGATATTTCCTTACCAACTACTAAGCCTGCTTGGCAACTACCACTGACAGAATTATTAATGAGTTTCTGAAGCTCCCATAAGCGGCAACCCTCTATTGTTTTACCATGCGGCCACTGACTTACGAGAATGAGCTCTCGTAAACGATCAGCTCTAGTAACGACCATTTTTTCCAGTTTTCGAGGTGGTCACGTACAAGAGCTTTGATTGAAGTCTATCCGTGTACCCTCATATCCACGTCTCAGCCAGGAGTTATCTCATATCGACGTATCCAACAGCCAGCCACAGATGCCAGTAGCCTTATATCTGCTAATTTACCCAGCTTCGTAGCCCCATGTCTTCCAGCTATTCTACTAATCTCCGTATGCCTTCCCCATATTGTCTTACCCTCCGATGCAGCCATTTTATAGGGCATAGTTTTAGGTTTCTGTATAACTGTTAATGTTTTCTCCCCGGCGGGGGGTACTGCCATATTTGGGCTATATAGGTATGTGCCGCTGTGAAGGGTATGGTTTTCAAGCACTTTACTCTAGGATAGGGTATATAAATCAGAGCGTTTGGGTCTAGAATAGGGTATCATTTTTCAGGAAACTGATCAGTTGGTTGAAGATTTTATCTAGACTAGGGAAACAGCTACTCTAGGATAGGGGGGATTTGGGGAGTTTACTCTAGTATAGGGTAGCAAAATTCAGCTGAACTAGCTCTGATATAGGTTAAGGGTTCCAGGGTACCAGCGGCACATGCCCACCCAGAAATTCCTGAAGTACCCCCCCGGGGTTTTCTCGTGGACTGAATACAGTATTAAATACCTTTCCCTGACATCCAAATGTGAACACTCAAATTTAAGTAACGATACTGTTTATCACTTGATTTTCGCCGTGGATTGAATGGAACAGATGAATTAGTAACAAAGGAAAGATAACTCCAACCATTGCATTCATTGCCAATGTAAACATCGTGTCAAACAATGGCCAGGAGGAAATTGTGTTTGCATGTACTTGGATTATTACTGGCGCGCCACAACAGATAACTACCCAGACTGTAAGGAGGGAAAGATTCTTATAATTGTTCTCTTTGAACGTACCCCACAATGACTTGCTTTGTTCGTTTGCACTGGGTTTTAATAGCCTGTGCCCGATCAAATTCACAAGGAGAAAAAGAAGGAGAACGAAACTAAAGATAACTGCGAGAATTTCATATTCAAACCTGTGAAGAAAACAGCTGCACCACCAAAAGCACGCGGAGCCAAAGAAGCCGAAACAAAGTGGAGTAAGCATCAATAATACCGGCGATAAATGGGTGAGCATGTGATGGTATAACCCGATTATCAGTATTGCCGTTATAAAGTTCAACACCAACGTAATATTGACGCAAATCCATAAGATCTGGAAGAAACTACACATTCGTCGTACTTGTTGAACATCTAGCACATCCAAAACTTCGATGGAGTTCATGGTAAGGATGGTCATTTGGTAAAGAAACTGGTTGATCGCTAGGGGTCTGTACGTTTGATGAAACACTCGTGGCTTTGAGGCGCTCTTGAAACAGACACGTAGCATTTGCACATTGAAATAGAGTCCGGCCAAGTCGAGGACAACCAAAAGTAGAACGGACCACGCCATGATAAAGTTTATTGCCCGGCTCTTGCGACAGAACAATGTGTGGACAAAATAACAGAACAGTTTGTACTTGTCCACTCACGGCTGTTGTGAATGGTGAAAGAAAGTTGACTGAACAGGTACAAGGTAATATTAGTCGACGCAGACAAAAAGAATGAATATTGAAATTAGAAGTTGAATTGTTTGAGGACATCTTTTGTAGCCAAGGTTCTTACCAAGCAACTTTACTAACTTTGCTACAATAAATTACAAATAATTTCCTATGGCTGTAAATACGGACCTCGATACTTTACAGATTGATCCAGACTGCTCCACGTTACACGGACAAGCACGGCATTGCCACGAAATTGGAAAAGATGTTGTCTGCGCTGCCCTGCTCATACAACAGCCATATAAATACCACATGGAGCATAAAATACAACACGTACGTAGCTCAACTGAGATAGTCAAAATAACAAGTCCGAAACCAAGTAGTAAAATTTATCGGATCCTAGCTCAGTAAAAGAAACAAAAAAGGGTGAAAAACTATCCAGCAAGTGGGGGTTTTTATGGGCTGTTTTACTAAGAAACCCAAGACAAGATCAGGAACGAGTACAATTTGTCTTTCCTGTGCAGTCGTCGGGTTACTTGCGAAAATACCAACACTGCATAATTTTATTCCCGATGTCAGGTACGAAAGGTTAAAAAGACATCACACATGTTCAACACTCTCGACCAGATTCCAGTGGACAAAACCTGGAGTCCAACGGAGTCTAGTCGAAAAATGAAACCGGAAGTGCAGTAGAGTCCACTTGAGGTACCGGAAGTTTAGTCATAAGATGAAACCGGAAGCGTAAACAATACTTAGAGGAGGGTTGGAAAGTCGTCCGATGGAGTCCATCGGATCCATTGGAAACACACCGATTCCGATGGAATCTCAGGAAGTCTAGTCGTGCCATGAGTCAAAACAAGCTAGCACACTGCACGTGTTACTAAACTCGTTCTTTAAACCCTAAGTGGAGACTCGCAAGCCTAAAAGGCAACAGAACTCGTTCTTAAAGCCATGAGTCGAAACAAGCACGGTACACATAAGTCGTTCTTAAAGCGATGAGTCAAAACAAGCACGCTACACAAAAAACATAACTCCTTCTTAAAGCAATGAGCCGAAACGAGCACGCTACGCAAATGGCATAACTCGTTCTTAAAGCCACGAGTCGAAACAAGCATGGTAGGGTTTCAAGAACCAGTTATGTTACGTGGGTCCTTTAACTGGACAGCTAGAACTACTTCCAAAGTCCCCCGGGCCCTTTATTCGAGACGGACTGGCAGGCTTAAAGCCACGAGTCGAAACAAGCACGGTAAAGCTATGAAACGGGGCAAAAGCCCTGCGAAACAAGGACAGTAAACAAGTTTGAAGTCCTTGTTATGTAAGCCGTTCCTTTACAAAAGATGTGCCTTTACCTTTAAACTCCTCCATCTACGTTGTCAGCCAGACGATGACAACATAAAAAAATGTAAAATTGACATTTGACATACCCAAGCAAAGATCAAATTAATTCACAATTTACCACAAAATAGTGTGTCAAATACCCGGGGTGGGGGGAAGGGGGGATGTTGAAATTTTCATAAGGTTTATAATCTATTCGTTTCCAATGGATCCGATGGACTCCATCGGAACGACTTTCCACCCCCTCATCTAACATGAGTGGAATCATTCTAAGTCTCTCGGGAATAGAAAATGAAATTTTCCATCGGAATCTATTGGTGTCCAATGGATCCGATTGACTCCATCGGAACAACTTTTCACCTCCTCATCCATCATGAGGGAGATTTTTGTAAGTCTCTCACGAATAGAAAAATGTGCTTTTCCATCGGAATCTATTCGTTTCCAATGGATCCGATGGACTCCATCGGAACGACTCTCTACCCACTCATCCAACACGAGTGGAATCTTTCTAAGTCTCTCACGAATAGAAAAATGTGCTTTTCCATCGGAATCTATTCGTTACTGATAGATCCGATGGACTCCATCAGAACGACTTTCCACGCCCTCATCCAACATGAGCGGAATTTTTCTAAGTCTCTCACGAATAGAAAATGAACTTTTCCATCGGAATCTATTCGTGTTCAATGGATCCGACGGACTCCATCGGAACGACTTTCCATCCCCTCATCCAACATGAGTGAGGTTTTTCTAAGTCTCTTACGAATAGAAAATCAACTTTTCCATCGGCATCTATTCGTGTCCAATGCATCCAATACACTTGGTAGGACTTTACACCACTAGACCTCAGGTTTTCCGATGGAAAGCAAGGGGATACGACTGGATTCTGGTCGACAGTATTGGACAACCCTCGAACAGAATTAACAGAGTAGTCTCTTCCATGATGTATCCCTTTCCGTACTTGAGAATTCTTTAATTGCGATCAAAACTCAACCAGTAGGACACTTCTTCCCCCTCATCTAAGCCGTTTTCGCGAGAGTTGCCTTGCCTTTGTTAACTTGGACCTCTACATAACCTTGTGTATGATCATCATATGGCTCTGATAACGCCCTGACGCGAATTGAAAAAGGTGAGCATTGTTCAAAAGTAGCCACAATGCTTCCCTGTCCGCGCAGAGTAAGTATGTGACTAACATCAGTGGACGCTGATGGCTCGCCGAGTGCCATGGCTAATATGGAGTTGCTATAAAGACCTTGGTTCAACTAAAAATAGCGATAATTCTTGTACGTTTGAAAACATTGTTTTGGTTATTCAAATGTGCCAACATCTGAGACAAAAGAACCCACCGTTTTAAGAGCCAATGAGCTTCTGGTTGGTACATTAATAGCAATAGATGACGTAACGCGAAATATCACTATACATACACAAACATACACCTTATTGCAATTCTAGTTAAGCAACATTCTCAGGGTGGAGGCACTTCCTTATAAGAGGCTAATGGAGATGTGCTGCTAGCCATGGATGAGGTCGCATTTTCTCGACTGAATTGAATGGGGTCGCATTTTCAAAAGAGTTCCCACACATTTTCGGATTTTTGGGGGTAAGACAGTTCTTCATCTTTACGGTTAGCAAACGTACCAGAGTGTTTGTAGCGTAGATGAAAAGTAAAGACAGTAAAGTGTTCTTCATTCAATCTAAAAATAGGTCAATTCATAAAAATGGGAAGTGGCTAAGTTGGGAACGCCAAAATTACATATTTGCCCAAAAGTGACTTTATTTCGCCACAGAATAGACTATAATGGGATAGGGGCTCTAAGAGGCCAGCGACACATACCCAGCAAAAATTAACCCAAGTAATCTCCGGAAGTAATCTCTTATCTCTGGAATACTCTCATATCGACGTCTTCAATTTTAGCCTGCGTAGCAAGCGTTTCCGCTCGAGTTCGTCTAGAAAATCGGGATGAGAGCAAACAGGGGGAATGAAGTGGGAGGGGGGAGAGAGAAGGAAACTTTCCTCTTTTCCTCTCCCCCTTCGATCTTAGTAGTAGGGCTTCAGCAAAGATAAGCCTTGTTGGTGCCTTCCCTTAATTGATATGCATAAGCCTATGACGTCACCTTGGAAAGAAGTGTCTTCCTGCATACTAATTTGGATTAGGTTTACTAATGAGCGTCACTCTACTACAATAGGAACAATAGGCTTGCCTAGACTTGCCCGTGAAGTAACTTGAGCTCGGTTTTCGGACAGTCTATTAAAAGGAAAATAGGAATAAGAGAAGCGATCACCTAGCAACGCGAGAAACGGCTTCCTATATCTTATTTAGCGCTAAAACTCAGATATATAAACAAAACACATGTGCACAAAGTGGAGTTGAAAAGTCTTTATTTCCGTTTAGTTTATGTCTTCTTATTGAGCTCTAAAACTCGAATATATATAAACAAAATACACAAAGTAGAACTGAAAACTCTATTTCAATTTTGTCTGACGTTTTCTCCGTTCTATCTCGAGGAAATGAAAAACTAAAAAAAAAAAAAAATCTATTAAATGAGGAGGAGGAGGAAGAAGAGGAGGGAAACGTGGTAAAAAAAAAAAGATAGCTTGCTTTCTTTGACTATTTTAATAGATTTCTTTCAAATCGCTGACCCCACATCGACCCCACATCGACCCTACATCGACCCTACATCGACCCTACATCGACCCTACATCGACCCCACATCGACCCCATTCCGGAAAAAATCACTATCGCAATCCAGTACAGACACAAGAAACGGTGTACTGCGAACTGTCAAGATCACAGAGAAATGAAGCCTCTTTTGAAGCAAAAGCTAAAAGACCGGCTACAAAGAGCAAGACAAAGCGCAAGAAACAAAGAAAGTCGAACTCTTGGCTTCGAGGCAATAGGAAAATTGTGTAGACACCGAAGGATTATTTATTATTCCTGGAAATAGAACGGAAAAAAAACTGATGTGTAATAGTCAGTCAAAGGATTAATTTTCATTCCTTTTCCTTTCAAATCACTGTGTATTTGACTCTTTTGGTTATTGACTTTTAATAAAGTTTTCAAAACGGTATCTCTCTTGTGGTTTTATTGCTAGCAATTATGAGTCGCGTGTTTTAATTGATCCTTGTTAAGTTATTTGTTTTATAATAATACGTCAAGATTCTCTCCCTTGGGTCTTTCCTGTAGAGCTAATTTGTATTCAACTTTGGGCTTGCGAACTCGCATAATTAACTGATTAACCGTGCGTGAAAATGACAAGACTTCAATAGGTTTTCATTTCCTCGAGATAGAACGGAGAAAACGTCAGACAAAATTGAAATAGAGTTTTCAGTTCTACTTTGTGTATTTTGTTTATATATATTCGAGTTTTAGAGCTCAATAAGAAGACATAAACTAAACGGAAATAAAGACTTTTCAACTCCACTTTGTGCATATGTGTTTTGTTTATATATCTGAGTTTTAGCGCTAAATAAGATATAGGAAGCCGTTTCTCGCGTTGCTAGGTGATCGCTTCTCTTATTCCTATTTTCCTTTTAATAGACTGTCCGAAAACCGAGCTCAAGTTACTTCACGGGCAAGTCTAGGCAAGCCTATTGTTCCTATTGTAGTAGAGTGACGCTCATTAGTAAACCTAATCCAAATTAGTATGCAGGAAGACACTTCTTTCCAAGGTGACGTCATAGGCTTATGCATATCAATTAAGGGAAGGCATACGGAAGGCAAGGGAAGGCACCAACAAGGCTTATCTTTGCTGAAGCCCTACTACTGATCTTCCATTTCTTTTGCTCTCGCAACAGCGCGAATGGAATCGCTTGCTACTAAGGCAGGCTGGCGTCTTTTTGTATCTAATATCCACATATCTAGCTAGTCACATAGCCTTATCCTATAATGCAGTCGAACCTCCAACACGGCCTCCTCTCTACAACGGGCACTTTTATTTGTCCCGGCGGACAGTCCACGGTACCTTGACTCTTGTTTTAACCTCTCTGCAACGGCCACCTCTCTGCAAGGGCAACTCGGCCACTAAATTGTGTCCCCAACTGCCAAGATAACCTCTCGACAAGGGCCAGTTGTTTCAGCAACTGACGGAAAGGTCAACGGAATGCTCAGAAAATTTGATGGCGCGTTGATGATTAATCTTGATTCTGTTCCATTTATACCACTGCAGTAAGCATAAACTTATAGCGACTGTTGCAAACGTTTAGTCATGTTGACATTTTGATTGAGGTTTCTTGTGTATTTTATTTCTGTATATTATTTATGATTGGATTACCATTATGGGTTACAGTAAGTATCAACTTGGGACAATAAACCTGTTGTACTCCACCCCCAAAATTTGTCATATTACACCCTTACCTCCCCCGGCACACCGGCCACCTCTCCACAACGACCGCTTTCTTCTGTCCCCAAGGTGACCATTTTGGAGAGGTTCGACTGTATACCCGTTTTCAGCCAGACATCACATGTCATTCCAACTACAGTCGAAGCTCTGCTTGCGACCGGCTCTAGTTACGACCACCTATGTGAAACCCCCGTTCGAACTGTGACTCAGACTTTGTAATAAAAAGCTCTACTACAGTCGAAGCTCTCCTTGCGACCACTCTCGTAAGCGACCAGCTCTAGTTACGACCACCTATGTGAAACCCCCGTTCGAACTTTGACTCAGACTTTGTAATAAAAAGCTCTACTACAGTCGAAGCTCTCCTTGCGACCACTCTCGTAAGCGACCAGCTCTAGTTACGACCACCTATGTGAAACCCCCGTTCGAACTGTGACTTAGACTTTGTAATAAAAAACTCTACTACAGTCGAAGCTCTCCTTGCGACCACTCTCGTAAGCGACCAGCTCGAGTTACGACCACCTATGTGAAACCCCCGTTCGAACTGTGACTTAGACTTTGCAATAAAAAGCTCTCGTAAGCGACCGTCGGATCACTTTTCGGATTACCCACCCGACTTTTCCTTTGCTTTTACGCTTTCGTAAGCGACCACTCAGAGAAATCAACATTTAAATAAAACTGCACACTGCACTAATATAATGGTTTGTTGTTAAAGATCTTGTACAGTGCAGTATTGTATCATGGGCGCACAACGACAGTTTCCTCCTAAATACATTGAAAACACGGTTTAGGTTATCAAGAGTATTTTTACATCTCTAGAAAAGCATTCTAAGCGGTGCTGTAAAATTTGTCAGTGTCTATTCGGTCATCCTAGGGGAACTTGAGCCTTTTCTAAATTACAAGGGCTCGAGTGTTATTTTCCCGAAAATTTTAGATGAAATTTGACGTATTACGAAAGTGAGACATTTTATTATACCTCTCTCCATCACATTTTTGGTTCCGAAAATTTTAGATTCCCTTTTTTCTACGAAAAATAGCCTAACCTGGGAAGTAAAATGCGAAAATGAAACTTCAGGAAATTTAAGGAATTTATTAGATAAGCTTCGAAGATTGTACTGTGTGAATGGAATGGTCATCTGGAAGTTTTTAGCCGTCCTCGTGTAATAGAAAATTCTAGGCAATATTGCTTCTCCGAACAGCTATTTTACAGAAAACAGTCGTCGGGTGTCCCTGTTGTATCTGTAAAAGCTTAAGGTTCATTTCCTTACCGACTAAGCTTAAGCTCTCGTAAGCGACCAGCTCTAGTAACGACCAATTTTTTCCAGTTTTCGAAGTGGTCAAGTACGAGAGCTTCGATTGAAGTCTATCTGCGTACCCTCATATCCACGTCTCAGTCAGACGTTATCTCATATCGAAGTATCCAGCAGCCAGCCACAGATCCCTGTAGCCTTATATGTGCTAATTCACCCAGCCTCGTAGCCCCATGTCTTCCAGCTATTCTACTGATCTCCGTATGCTTTCCACTTATTCTCTTACCCTTTAATGCAGCCATTTTATGAGGTTTCGGTATAACTCTTAATGTTTTCTCGTGGACTGAATACAATATTAAATACTTTTCCCTGACATCCAAATGTGAACACTCAAATTTAAGTAACGATACTGTTTATCACTTGATTTTGGTCTTCGATTAAATGGAACAGATGAATTAGTACCAAAGGAAAGAGAACTCCAGCCATTGCATTCATCGCCAATGTCAACATCGTGTCAAACAATGGCCGGGAGAAAATTGTTTTTGCATGTTCTTGAATTATTACTGGCGCGCCACAGCAAATAACTACCCACACTGTAAGGAGGCAAAGATTCTTAAACTTTTTCTCTTTGAACGTACCCCACAACGACTTGCTTCGCTCGTTTGCACTGGTTTTTAATAGCCTGTGCCCGATCAAAGTCACAAGGAGTAAAAGAAGGAGAACGAAACTAAAGATAACTGCGAGAATTTCATATTCAAACTCGTGAAGAAAACAGCTGCACCACCAAAAGCACGCGGAGCCAAAGAAGCCGAAACAAAGTGGAGTAAGCATCAATAATACCGGCGATAAATGGGTGAGCATGTGATGGTATAACCCGATTATCAGTATTGCTGTTAAGTTCGACACCAAGATAACATTGACGCAAACCGATAAGATCTGGAAGAAACTACACATTCGGCGTACTTGTTGAATATCTAGCACATCCAAAACTTCGATGGAGTTCATGGTAAGGACGGACATTTGGTAAAGAAACTGGTTGCTCACTAGGGGTCTGTAATCTTGATGAAACACTTGTGGCTTCGACGCGCTCTTGAAATAGACATGTAGCATTTGCCCATTGAAATAGAGTCCGGCTAAATCGAGGACAACCAAAAGTAGAACGGACCAAGCCATGATAAAGTTTATTGCCCGGCTCTTGCAACAGAACAATGTGTGGACAGAATGACGGAACAGTTTGTACTTGTCCACTCACGGCTATGGTGAAAGAAAGTTGAATGAACAGCTACAAGGTAATATTTAGCCAATGCAGACAAAATGAATTAAGCTTAGTAAATATTTAACAGATTTAATGACTAGCTACTTAGCAATATTGAAATTTGAAAATTGAATTGTTTTAGGACACCTTTTGTAGTCAAGGTTACTACCAAGCAACTTTACCAACTTTGCTACCATAAATTACAAATAATTTCCTATGGCTGTAAATACGGACCTCAATACTTTACAGATTAATTCAGACTGCTCCACCTTACAAGGACAAGCCCGGCATTGCCACGAAATTGGAAAAGATGTTGTCTGCGCTGCCCTGCCCATACAACAGCCATATAAATACCACATGGAGCATAAAATACAACACGTACTTAGCTCAAGATAGTCAAAATAACAAGACCGAAACCAAGTAGTAAAATATATCGGATCCTAGCTTAGTAAAAGAAACAAAAACGGTGAAAAACTATCCAGCAAGTGGGGGTCTTTATAGAAACCCAAGACAAGATCAGGAATGAGTACAAGTTGTCTTTCCTGTGGTCGTCGGGTTACTTGCGAAAATACCAGCACTGCATAATTTTATTCCCGATGTCAGGTACGAAACTGTTAAAAGACATTCTAAACATACTGAGCTTTAGCTGCTGTAGGTCATGACGTTACCTGCTAGACCTTGCTAGAATGCCCATGTTACCGTAAATACTTCATATGGCTAGTGTTTTATACGTCTCCTTCTCTCTTGATTTTCAATACTACCGTTTGAACTAGCTACACACCGCAGTCAGTTTTTCCCCTTCACCCGCTAGTCGGAATTCGCTTGTTTATTTTCAAAAGTTTTGAAAATGTAAATTTTGATGTAAAAAGGAATCATAACTTCAAAGACGTCTCAAATAACAACAAGAATAATAGAAAGTCTTTCTATCATCCATGATAACAATTGACAGACTTTTAAAACAATGATTAGTTCTTTCCTCTCCCATTTCAACAACAAGTCTGCCACCCTCTTTTTAGTGACTGTTTCCTGGCCGTTTCTTTTGTTTTCCACCGTCCCTTCTCTTTTTTTCTAAGTCATTCCTCTCCCCTCCTTATGGTGGACGGCAAGATAAGAAAGAATAATCCTCTCTTGATAGAACTGAAAAAGCAGTTGAAAGCTGTTCGTGTGTCTATAATGTTGATACAGCGAAACAAAACTTATCCTGTGACGTTACCTTAAGGGGTTTTACAATCAGAGTCACCGCCGAAGGTGAGTTAAATTTCTTGTGCTTCGTATGTATACAAAGTAAAAGAATCGTACGCCTTCAAAGAGGAAAGTAAAATTCTGCAACCCGAACAAGGATACAGGTGGGGTGGAAGGGTACATGTAAACTTAACACCCCCACCCCATTGACGCCCCCTTTTAAATCTTAACCAGCCATCACGTCATTTTCATGCCATTAGAGATTAAGGTTGTGTCCTCGTGACTACATTATTTTGAGAACCCAGCTCCTTTTTTATAGAAAATATCCAGGAGTGGCTGAACATTTTTTCCTTCGAAGATTTTGAAACTTTCAGTTCAAGAGCTGAGGAGTGGCAGATCTTAAAATTACTTTCATATTCCGATTTTACGTGGGGTAACCTTTATAAAAAAATCCTAACTTCGCTTTCAACAAAGACAACCAAGGTTTTCGATTGGTTCTTTCCAGCTAAAAAGCCACCTAGCCCCACAGGCTAACATAGGACAAACACATCTTGTTCAATTAACACAGCATGAGACTCCAGTGGGAAAACAAAACAACGAAATAAAATCATTTTAAAAGCTAATAATCCGTTCTTTACTAGGTTCAATTGCGTTGTTTGCTCTCTAGTGAGGCGTTTTTGAACATGTGACCGTTTAGGATTCATTCCTCACAACCAAGGAGGAGGAGGAGGAGGACATGGTACACGGATTACACGTGACTGTACCTGTACAGCACGTGCAACCTCGTTCACAGGGGTTTTTTTCTCTTAAGTATCTGCAGAACTTGTTGCACAAGTCAGTGAAGACGGCATGCAGTTCATCTGACAAGGTACTAATCGGCCACGATTCCGGAATCCAGGAAATGTTTGCGTGTGGAATCCGGATTCAGGGAAAATGTTTGCTTGTGGAATGCGAGATCCTGGGCTTTCGAATGCGGCATACAGCTGGAGGAAGCCGGAATTCCACTAACGATTGGAATCCCGAATCAGAATACAAGTTCCACTGACAAAAAAATCCGGAATCCACGGCGTGAAATCCAGAATCCAAGACTCCTATTGGATTCTCTTACATGAAGTGACACTGATTCCCCTCTAAATCCTACACTCATGTCGGATATCAGACCACGTGAAAGTTCTGTGATTATTTTGTTTTGTAAAGTTTGGACACGTATTTCTTAACCATAGTTACAAGAGTTACTAAAGCGGCTCATCTGGTTCCTCAATTGATTCTTTCGTTAATAAATAAAAGTGTGTAACTCTCATTATGGCACCAAGAACAGCAAAAGAACAGACGCAAACCGCGACTGGCAAAGAGTACCACGTGCGGCCGGGAAAATGGTAAAATAAAACAACAAAATCATTGTGCTGTCTTCTAGCAAAAACAGCACGTTGGAGAACAACTGCATTCTTCTTAGCTCTTTCTTTCTGTCTTCTGTTAGTTCATCTTGTATTCTCGTTGACGTGTCATCTCGAAGCCAATGCAAACAGAAAAAGAAAATCGATAAACCTATAACTCCCGCGTTACAATCGCTTTTGCTACAAAACCAGAGAGTGTCACACAACACTATTGCCGTGGAATGAAAGATCAAAACACTGGTGATCCACTACTTGTAGCTTACGGTGAAAAGAGCGATGGAAAAAAGTCTACTGCTCAAAACAAATGAATGCGTTAGAAAGAGCAGAAGTTTATTTTTCACACTCGGTGCGTCCTTTATAGTGGTGTAGGCTCCCTCGCAGTGAAAGACCTCATCAGCTATTGTCGACGCCCAAGCTAAGCTGAGGAAGGACACAGGTAGAGAAACCATTTGAACGATCTTTACGGATTCTTGTTGAACAGCCATGGCGTACAGCTGAATTACAAATTGAGGAGCTGATTCAAGAGTGGCTTCATACATAAGAGCTAAATTGCTGTAAACGAGAAGAGTATGCGCCTCTTCATCGGCAGCCGTTCCAATATCAGACGGTACGATTTTTTCGCCCGACCAGAGTTTTCTAAAATTTTTTAGGTAGAAAATGAGCGTTTGCAGCTTCACCAAGGCTGGAGAAAATGGATTAAAACCGAAAAGGAAAACTTGCGTGAATCTCCTAACGCGACTGGCTTCTGCCAATCCAGACTCTTTTGATGACACACCGTAAAGTACTGCAAAAAACAAACACGGTAAAATAATGAAACTTAGCCCCACTCCGAACCAAGTCTTGTGATCTGCGCGATAGAATTCCACCAGTGTAAGGATATCGGTGATGGGATCGGCAAAGCTTAAAATGGTTCCAAAAAGAACCACGAAGATGTCGTGCCATTTGAGTTCTTTTGCCCCCATTGCAAGGCTTTGACCTTTCTGCATACCGAATTGAATGGTTGAGCTCAGATAAATAGTTCTTTGATTGGATATCAGATTTTGTGAAGTACTGTGTCGGGGCGTGCGTTAACTCACGACCAAACGCCCGTGGGAGTGCGGAGTATTAGCCCTACAAAAGGTGAAAAATTGTTGTGTGTATATTAACATTACATCAACCGGTAAGCAGTCTCTCTTGTTTTTAAGATTTAGTGCATGGGGGAGTGAGCACGCCCACGCAAGCGTCGAGGAGAGGAAAACGCGAAACGCGAGAAGCGAGGGCGGCAGACTGTCTCGCGCGATTCACTCGACGGACTGCACAGGAAAAGAGAGACTGCTCGTAGTCCAAGTTGCCAAAGTAGACAGCAGGAGAACTTTCATTGTGATGCTGCACCTCTATGGCACACGCGGGGAATACTAACATATGCAGGATATGGGCGAAAATAATTTCCGCGTATGCGAAGAAGTGCAGCATAAGCGTTGAGGGGAGGAGAGGGGAGGGGGCAAAAAACGAAAGTATATGACCTCTCGGGGCATGAATGTATAAGACAGTGTTCTGATGATGGCAAAGCATTAAAATATTGCCCTCAATATCCAGGGGTGATGCAAGAATCCCAGGAGGGAAAACGTGCTAATTTATGGGGCCCGCGCGCCCATTTCGGAAAAAACATACCGATGAAAATAACAAGACACTGGAATTTCCCCGAATACTGTAGCCGGCGTAGCAGCGAAGACGCGAAACATTGTTGTAATCGGTTGTTTTCTTCTACAAAAACCAGACCACTCCTGTTCGTCATAACAGACTCCTCTAGCCCCTTCACGGTTGTAACGGCATCATGAGTAATTAGGACAAGATGGTGGGAAAATACAGTTTGTATGGGAATACAAAGTCAACTAATTCTTGCTAATTGAATATATTTGTCACTTTCTCTTGAAAATATAACTCATGAACTTAAAGAAAGTGCACACTAAATCTGGAGTGCATAGCAGTCCTTTTTATCTGAGTTGATCCATACATTTCCTGTAATCCGACAACACATAATGTATGAAACAAGTCAAATTTTCTAAAAAGCGACAAAGGACTGCTGTGCTCTCCACATTTAGCGTATAGTTATTTAAGTTCATTATTTAAAGTTAGGAAGAATTAGTTGACCTTAGAGTTGACTTTGAATTCTCAAACAAACTTTTGACTTCCCCACCATCTTGTCCTGATTACCCAGCATGCCCTCACAACCATGAAGGGGCCTATTGATATTGTTTTTCTGTTTTCAATATTTGCCGCAAACCACCGGCAAACAGCTGCAAAGATGACCGTACCATTTGTTATATTCGACACAAACTTTTCGCCGTAACATTTTCCATGGAAGCGACAAATTCTCCTCTTCATAAGTTGAAAACGGTAGAACCGTGCGTTTGAAAGTCACTGAGCAAATCACTATTCAGTGGATAACGTAATTGGTTTTCCTAATACTTTCAGTTTAAAAAAAACATTCGCTGGATAGTGATTTATCTACTGGATATATCCAACGTCTGAACAACCAGGACCAGACTTTTCTAACGCTTAAGGAAGGACTGATATTCGGGTTGTGAAAACGAAAAACAGCGCCGAACTATTTACGAGAACTGGGATGGTGCTCGCACACGTGCTTTAGAATAGCGGAATCACCATCCAACTCCACATGTCTATTCCGGATCGATCCAGCTCTTGCATTAACACCAGCATGTTTCTTTAAATTTTTGATTTGGCTTTAGCGCCAAGTCATCGAACCACTGTGTCTCCGCAATTGAGCATGTGGTTCCGCCGCAAAAAGAGAAAGACAAAAGTTTACGATCCGAAAAAGTTTGAACAATCTGCGCCCCACATGACCGACCGACCGCAGCCAAATGCGAAAAACTGGCAAAAACTATTTACTAAACATTCTGGAAAAAATGCAGGCTTGTTGGTTGACCTCGGCCATTTTCAAATTGATTTAAGCTGAGCATTTTCATTTGATGGTAATGCCTCCTTTTAATACGGAAATGAAGTTATGGCATTTTTTCTGTTGTCACGAAGTCTCCGGAACATGAAGCAGTGCCGTGTATGAGAAAAAGCAGGGATAAAAACCCGCAAAGTAACTTATTCTACTAATATACCCAAACGGCTAGTAGCATCCGTTCTGAGAGCTTGCTGTACTTAATTATGCCCTTAATTAATATGGGGTTGCAGAGGGAATGCCGGACCAACCAGTTCATTTCAAAGGAAGAGAAATTTTGGGCGCCAGAGAAAGGAAAGAGAGAGAAAATGGCTCAAAACGTAGGAGAGGGTGATTTTGTGGACGGGAAAATGGCAAGTTCCTCCTGTCATTGGACTGTTAAATGAGGCATTGTAAACACGTGATCGAGAAGTTAATTATGTATGCTATAAAAGTCTGCTAAGCAAATATTTGAAAATCTTTTATTCATTGGAAGAACATTTTATTCACTTCATTACTTCATTTGCATGTAAATGTTTGTTGTTGGATAAATCTATGGCTTTTCCCTTAGCAGCTGGTCTTTTGTAAGCGGAGATTTGAGTCATTAGTTATTTGCGCGCTAAAAGCTTTGGAAAGCCCGCGAATCAGATTGTTGATTTGACGATAGCGTTACCTGGGCAGCTTCTAGGTTCAGAGGTGTATTTTTTTCGTAGTCACGTAACACTTCTTGAGTTTTTCCCATTTGCGGTAATTCAAAACATTGGACTGTCTATTGGACACGTTTCCTTTCAATTGCAAATTTGATGCTGTGAATAATTTGGCGATCAATGGTTCGAAAAGGAACTCACACCCGATCACAAATGAGTGACTGCATCAGCGGTAAGTTCTCTCAATTGTCTTCTCCACTTTCCTTTCAGGTGGCCACGACTGTGGACTGTGACAGGACAATTGCTGAAAAGCTTGCAAAAATGTTGATCTTACCAACTTTAAACCTATCAGAGTATAAAGTACAGTTGTACTTTCGCTTCTCTTGACTTGCGGTTTCTAATAATCTTCAGCTTGTTCTTCAACCCGAAAGTGATGAGATGATTCTTAACTTCTGACATCGGAAAATATTTATATATACTCGCCATCACACGTTGCAAACTTCTACTACAGTTGTTTTTGTGTTACAGTTCGCCAGCTTTTAATACGACTGCATCATTACTAAAGTGTATAGGTACTAAAGCGGTGTTTTTAAAAATTTTTATTTTTGTTGTTCTGACACGAAGTGGGGACAGCAGCTGAATTAACCAAGGGTTTATTTGATTTGTCTCCTATTCAGCTTTGATATCTGTAAGAAAAAGTTCATGATTTCTTCAAAACTCTCCGAAGTCTCAAAATTGGCAGTGTATGTGAGCGTTTATCGTCCGTTTCTTGGCAAATGTCGCAGTTTTCAACTCCGGAAGGACTTGAAAGACATCACGTTCGTGATGTTTACGACAACATTGCACCCTACTTCGTTGGATCTCGCCACAAAGCATGGCCAAGAGTTGAACAATTTCTCCTGTCTTTGCCAGCGGGGAGTTTGATCGCTGATGTAGGTGAGTTGTAACTTATTTAACACCGACGAAACGGATCGCGAGCCATTAAAAAAAGCGGTTTATATAAACCGATAATTTTTGGGTGATTTCATTGAATGTTCGGTGATTTTTTTTAAACAAAGGATTCTGTTAAGTCGCAAAAGAAACATACAATAGTTCATTTAATAATCTGTAGGCATCTTTTCAGTAAATTAAAAGGCGTTAATATTGCGTAACTCGATTATTTGAAAATATTTTGTACAAGATAAAGCTTAACACAGACATGGCTGGTTGTTAATGTCGTTTTTTTTTTCACAAGCCAGACCACTCGTGTTTGTCATAATGATATTGTTTTTCTGTTTTCTAGTTATAATATAATGGTGTTAGTGTTTGCCGTAATATTTTTAAAAAGGACTGTTTTGCACGAGGTTGTGGTTGATATCAGCTGGTCGCTATGTGAGGTTTTTGTTGAGAGCCATTATCAAAAGCAGTGTGAAATATAAACAGTCTTCCTCAGGATTTCCTTTAAATGTTGTCAAGGTCATGAAAAGTCATGCTAAAATTTAGTCACAAGGCAGCAGCAAAATTATTTGCTGATTTGTTGGTTGACTTTCCCCAAATAATGCCATTTTGTTTTTGCAAAGACGTTTGTGACATAATATTTTAACCTTGTACACACCATGAGTGAGGGTCCTGATTGCGTAAGGCCCTTTTAGAGGGGGGAGGGGGGGGGGTATACATTAAACTGGTACGAATTTCAAACCGTTTATTTCGAAATCACTTTTTTTCAATCACTGACAACAGTTACTGTAAATCGTTTGTAAATATATTATGTAATTTAAAGGTCCCAATGTCACTATTATTATGCTGAGATAGAATCATAATTGTCTGGATGGTTTAAATTACCAAGTTGTACCGAGGTTTTTCTTATTATCTTCGGGTAAATGCTGCATTCTTCTGATTAGGTGTGGAATTTATTTGAGGGCGGCATTTATTGATAATTTTGCTTCCATCTGGGGTGTTTGATCGAGGGTGGTGTTCATTCGAGGGCAACATTTAATCAAATAAATACAGTACAGTTGTTTCACTTTTGAGGAGTAGGCCATGTCCTGTCACTATTTAAGCCATTTTTCTGCTGTTTGTCCCCATTTCCTCTTGTCGTATGTTGCTGTTTTAAGGCAGTGTCACTTGTCCAAAATTTACCCTAACAGGGCATATACAGTCATACCCCAGGGAGGCTTTGCTCACCTCTCAAGGGGTGTTGCAGAGAGTCAGTTTTTTTAACCAGTCAGCTCTCTCATGCGTCAGGCCTAGGCCTTCTTAAGATTTGGGGTGGGGTACATGGGGGGGGGGGGACATATGTGCCTAGTCTGAATTTCAAAACCCACTGTTTCATGTATTGAGAAGAAACCATGTCCTATTCATTATTTTGCCATTGTATTTGCACTGTCACAGTCTCATCTCATGTGTCGTTTGTTCCCACATTCATCTGTCTCATGTTGCTGTTTTAAGGCCATGTTGCTCTTTTGTCTCCCTTCTCTTCCCCCCCTTCCCAACACCTTTCTCATTTTTCTCTACCAGAGAAGGGTGGAATGTCCCCTTTATCTTAAATTATTTTCCCTGTGTTACGCTATTAACTTCATTGGTTTAACTTGATTGTTTATGCTTTAATGTTAGTTTCCATAGCAACCTCCTAAGTGTCTCCCCCCTGACTTTTCGATCGATCCCTTTTTTGTTACCATTGAAGGTTGGGGGGGGTGGACTTTTTTTGGTGGAAAGGGATCAATGCTTCATAATTTTTAAGGTGTAGACAAGTAGTGTGACGAAGTTTAGTCCCTGGGTACTGTAAGTCACTGTCAATTACAAAACAGTAAGTCTTATCCTGGACTTTAGGTGCTCACTCTGATGATGATATTCTGCCTATTTATAGAACAAAATTATTGTACCTTTTAGGGTGTGGAACAGGCAAGTACTTAGGTCTTGCCCCAGAATCTTTTGTTGTTGGATCTGACAGTTGCTTGGAATTTGGAGAGATTGCGGCAGCCATGGGTCACAATGTTGTGACCTGTGATAATCAAAACCTTCCATTCAGAAATAGTTGTTTTGATGCAGTCATCTCTGTTGGTGTCATTCATCACTTTGCTTCTGTGAAAAGGCGCATGAAAGCTCTAGAAGAGCTTTACAGAATTCTCCAACCTGGTGGGAAAATGCTGGTTTATGTCTGGGCTTTTGAACAAGATGAGCGAAAGGTTTGTTACTTAATTTTATAGTACATACAGTTGCACAGTCAAACCTACCACGAACGAACACTCTTGGTAGATGGTGGGAGGGAAATGAAAGGATGGAATAACAAAAACATTTGAGAATATTAAGTATTATTATAATTTTTTCTCTAACAAATCGTATGATATTAAAATACATTAACCAAATTTATATATCTGTGACAAAATTTTCAATGCATCTGAGGTATTAATCAGTACTTAGCTAATTTAGGGGAAATTGTTTTATTCAAAACTTTGGGGAGGTGAGAACTTTTGAGCATCGTTGGTGGCAAAAGTTATTACAGGGCTATTTCCAAGCCTTTCAAAGCATGGTCAAGCTTAAAGGAGGACATGTCTTGATTAAGACCTGCTGTGATTTCGGTACATTGCATGAGAGGTATGGGAATTGAATGCTGTCTTGAACACATATTGGTTTTCTTTGTATATACTGTATTTCCTAGCACACACTTTCCCAAGTGATATCTGGCAATGGAAAAATGCACCCTTACACTCAGTAATTATGAGACTCTGAACACCCTAAGTGGGACCAAAATCTGCAAATCACACCTCTAAGCTTGGTGAGGAGTATCTTCAACTCTTTCATTTGGGAGTCCTCCCCCCTCCTGAGGTGACACCTAATATTG
The DNA here is from genome assembly GCA_942486035.1 of Porites lobata. Taxonomy (NCBI): domain Eukaryota; kingdom Metazoa; phylum Cnidaria; class Anthozoa; order Scleractinia; family Poritidae; genus Porites; species Porites lobata. The sequence continues at coordinate 1,967,381 of CALNXK010000083.1, forward strand.
CACTGGACAGATCTTCTTCTTGGGGGAGAAAGGGGGGTGGTTGAGGTTGACCTAAGATCAAAATCCTTTTTAATATTCAAGTGACGATTTGAATACGAGTACTGAGGAAAATCTGAGGTTTGGTGATTTTTTCCTGAAGGTTACCTCTTTGGCCATTGCTTTAACGAGGGTGAGGGCCGGACTAAGAGTGATGATAATGGTGATACTAATTTGAATTAGTACCTTACCCTCACCCTCACCCTCACTCTTTTTTAAGCAATGTTGGTAGGGTACCTCTTTAGACACAAGGTCCAATTGTGTCATGCTTAAGACTTGCCCAAGAACAGAAACATGTTGAAAGTATTTTCCCCATGCAAGGATTTTGCTTGTGGAATCTAAAATCCTTGGTTTTGGAATCCATAATTTAGCTCAAGGAATTTGGAATTCTGCTAAAAATTAGAATACCCAATCTAAGTTCCACTGACAAGAAATGCAGAATTTTGTACCCGGAATCTGGAATCAACTGAGCTGGAATCTGGAATTTGGTACCTGGATTCTGGAATCCACAGCATGCAATCCAGAATTCATGACTTTTTTTGGATGATCTTATATGGGGCAAAACATGTTCACTTTATATACTCAAAGATCGTTTTGCGACGGGCTCAGCCTCAGCTCAAAACGTAGACGATCTTATATAAAAAAGAACACTCCATAACCTTCTGCTCGTGCTGTAAACGACCTGGTCACCGGCCTCGTTGATTCTCAAGCATCTTTATCCTATGTTTATGGATTGTGATAAGAAATTGACAACCCGATCTATAGTTTATTTGGAAAAAGCGAAAAAGAGCCGCCAGTCACGAACTAACTGGAATAGTCAGCTAAATTTGAACCCTTTATAAACCACAAAACTCATGAGTAAGGAATTGGGGGATAAAGATGGCATATTGTTTCTCTTTCATGTTTCAGTTTGATGGGCAAGATGTCTTAGTACCCTACACACATTATCAAAGGAACAAAGGTATTGGAAGTAAATACTATTTGAGAGGGACGATATACGGTGTACGCTCTAATGAACTTACCAAAATGCAAGAATCATCGTGTCCTGTGTTCTTACGGAGTTTTGTCCTGGCACTTTATTCTCAGGAGCCTCGCTTTGAAACTGAGGCTGGGGGCAACTCGGAATGGAAGCGGGGGGCGGGGTGGTGGTGCGTGAACTCGTACTCGCGTACTCGCGCAAGATGCCGCGTTCGCCCTGCGTGGCTCATAAAGCCACAAACCCTTTTGACATGTTTTTCACAAAGTAACGGCGGGACTGCACTGACAAGGGTTTGACGTGATTTTATGAAGTGGACTCATCGCTCGCATTTTCCTGGCCTCTACAGGGCTTAGAAAAATACTACTCAAGTCAAAAACTATCCACGCGTAGTATCCGCCAACACATCGAACAAGATCAGGAGCCTATGACCTAGTGGGGTTCCTGACAAGATGTATGTGTATTGAAAATATGTTACGCCGGCAGAAATACATGGAGAAAGTTTTCACGAATCAAAGAGAGCTTGCCCAGTTGGTTGTTGGACAATTTTTGGATGAAATGTTTCAATCACGTTCTTGAAAACGAAGAAAGAACCTACAAACAAATAGGCCAGTAATTCAGTTAATCCGAGGCTGAGGAGAATAAAACGAGAAATAAATTATTCATCCCTGTATTTCAAAGTCTTCGAAGAGACTTTTTTGCTCTATACCTCTACGCCTCGTAGCGGAGTAAGAATTTTTATAATAGCTTCTTCACGATACCCGCCATCTTTGTTTAAACGCGCTTTAGGATTGATGGGATATATATAATGTCACGTGATATTTCAGGGTCTGGGAGCAAACCAGCGATCGAGTTTGTTTGTTCTCTCATTTTGGTTTTGCAAAATGTACAGTTCGAGTTTCGACAAGGTCTACGTCATTATTGCTTGCTGGGACTGGGACATCTACTGTCGCTAGGGCATCCAAAAAAGTAACCATGTCAACCACCATCATCATCAGTCTTTTATCATTTACACTATTTAGGTACTATACAGAAAAAAAGAGAGCAAAAAATACAAGAAACTATAGGGAGTAAATAGTGTAGATTATATAAATGAACATATACAGTGATCACTTGCACCCATAATTTGCTATTTTCGTCTTTTTCTGTTGTCTAGAATAAGCAAACTCGACCGCATTTCTTCAGTTGTTGGATTTTATCACTTGTCTTGCCTGCTCCCTCCCCTCGAAAAAACCACGTGACATTGCTTTTATCCCATCAGCCCAAGAGAGTATCAGTAAACACAGCCGGAATTTTGAATGAGGTCCACTGGAAACTAGCCCATTACCGGATTGGTTTTGTTGAGGTTTTATAATCTCCCTCGCAACTATTTTTGTCTTGTTGGAGAGGAGCGTTGCGTGCCGAGACAAAAAAGGCTGCTAGGGAGACTAGAGGTTTTACTAATGAGCATATTATCTTGTTTGCAGTTTTAGCGCGGAGAAGCCAATCAACTCCCGGGACACCAAGACTCCAGTCGCACATTCAGAGCAGATGTCCGTCCAACGTGGCGGGTGCCTCATGGCGTTCGCGGCGTGCGTTTTCCTGCGATGATCCACGCTGTAGTCACAACCAACGTCGCTCTCATTCACCTGTCAAGAGAGGTCTCCGTCAACATGATCATGTCATAGGGTTAACTCCAAACACAGTCCCTTTAAAATATGATGCGTTGCAGCGTATTAGAAAGGGAGATAAAGAACCCAACCTCAATTGGTCTCAACAAACTGAGGAAACTACGATCGCGAAACTAAGTAAATTTCTCAACTCTGTTATTAAGAAAATTTTTGATGACGATGATTCTGGGAACACGACAAGCGGTGATACTCACGCGGAAGGACAAGATCAGAATGGCTTTTCCTTGGATACTGACACGGATTTAAGCACCGAGGGTTCCAAGATCCAAGCTTTGATGTCCTATTTTTCTGTTGAAAACCGAGAAAAGTATTCTAAAGGGGAGTTTTTCTCAATGATGGCCAAGAAGTTGTTCGCGAGCAAAGACGATTTGCATCTGCCTGAAATAAACAAAATATCAGTTGATTCCGGAGGACTGAAACCGAAAGTGGATGGAGAGCATGGACCTTGTGATGTCGTGGTATGCATGAACGAGAAAGAAGTTGACACGCATGCTTCGTGTGGTAAAAGAACAGAGGGGAGGAACGGCGTTAGCCTCAGCGTGATGGCGAGGCTTGTTGAATCCATAGTTACAAGCGACGTGGACAGTGACAGCTCTAGTTCCAGTGATTATCTCACGTCGGACTCGAGCGCTGCTGAGGAATGGGAGAAACCAGGAACTTCTTTGCCCACTCATAGCGGCAAGGCTTTTCAGCATACAACGGTAAACTGTGAGGAACTCGGGTGTAAAGCGGATTCACAGTATTCTTCTTCATCGTCATTGTTTTCAACATCATCAGCTTCGTCTTCACGTTCATCACTTGCGGAGTCTGATTCGCCCAAGAAAGTCAAAAGCAAACTTTTTCAGAGGTACTATCATGTGTTCTGCGCTGGAGAGCTAGTTAAGTTAATTCAAGATGGCGTTCCTTCTGCCATTGTTTTAAACGAATATTATGATCATGGTAACTGGGCAGTTGTTTTGGAAAAGAAAGTAGAGGAGACTGGTCTTACAGAAACACCTTGAGGCAATTTTATCGGTTAATCAAGTGAATTTTCCAAGACCGCAGCAACTTTAAAAATTTACCACCGAAAACAAGAGAGGATTATCTTCGATACCCTCAACTTTCATTTTAGTGTTCTAGTTTACATTTTTTAACCCCAGGGTAAATTTGAACTTGGGTAAAAGTTTTTAAAGTAGTTTTAAAAAAGATGTCTTTGAAGAGTGCGAAATCCATACAGAATTCCTATGTCAGATTAGCCAGTACTCAGATAATTTTTAAACTAGTGGTAATTGCAAGATAGAAGTGTATTCGACAGGGAAGGGGTGTAGGAAAGTGATTTTACTGTTTGATTCGAATACGTAGTTTAGCGAGGCATATAATACAGATAATAGATGCTAGTTCCCGGCCGAAGGAAATTGTCCTTAGGGCTAGGTAAGGTGGCATCGGAAACAGAGTTAAGTTCTGTGAGAGACGTTATATGGCCATGAGTCCGTCGGACGCAATTATAAATTTCAATCCAGATATTTCTAAAAATAAACATAAACATAATCTGGTAAAGCTGGTACAAAACATGAATGATACGAGAAACCCTTTTTTTGGTCTTAACATGTATGTCGTCTTTCAAAAGGGGTAGATACTCATGGTCACGCCTTTCTCAACAGCTTTTCCTCCTGGGGTGTCTGTCATGGTATAATTAAAGTAAACTCTCCTTTTTTCTATTAGGCCTTCGCGAGGACTCAAACATCGAACTTCACTTGTGACAAACGTAGATTTTAAAATGGTAATGAGAAAAATCTGTTGTTCTCGGTAATTAGCCGTAACTTCATATTTTATCCTTAGGTTTTGCGAGAAAGTTTCTAAGCCAGCTAAGATCATTATATATAATTTGGGAAAATTATTTATTTTAAGGACGATACCTTTTATAAAAGTGATAGTTTACCCAATCACTTGTTTGTGCAACATATACTTAATTTTCAATGTAAAGCAAAGCAAGAAGCCGTTTGGAATGCTATTTTATTTGGTGGAGCCATTGAACGCTTTTTACTTTTTTATCTGCCAAATTAGTTAATATTTATTGTCCCGATTAATCAAAGTGGAAAATAAAGGAAGGAATAAAATACAGTGATGAAGCAGTTAGAATGTATCAATATTTCAAATAAATAACTTTATGCATGAATCGCAAATTAAATTTAATGCGGAGAGTTAATTGTCCTTTCTTTGGTCTGCACCCAGATCATAAGTAGTTTTTCCACCAAATATGCGCGCGAACGACCAGTTTTTTCGAAATGAAAAAAGGTAAGAGTTTCCTTTAATTCAAGCTAATTCATCAAAACACACAATGTCCTTTATACTGTGTAAACACATGCAGTTTACACAACTGTCTTTCAATTCTTATAACCGTTTATTTTTCCAATTTGTTTTCAAATTTTCAAGAAAGCTTAAAATCTCTTCATGTTACACAACACTGGTCTCCGGGAGGGAAGAAAAACTCAAAACGGAACAAACGTTCGTCTGTTATTATGTAATCTTTTTTCCTGGTGTTGTGTGCACTTTCATAATAGTCGCACATTTAGATAGATACAGTATTTTATGGAATAATTAGCTTATTGTGTAAGAGCTAAAGTCATCGACACTGCACCGTACGACTTAAAGTTAATTGTTATTATCATTATCATTATCATTATCATTATCACCATCATTAAATTGTCATCGTCATTATCCACGCGATTTCCAACGGGAAATATCGTTGCAGATCTTTTCTAGGGCTGTGTTGTATTGACTCACCAATGTTGTAAGGTCAACAGCATCTCACCACGGAGGGGGGAGGGGGGGAACACCGCAAAAGCGCACAGAAATACGTATCAACACTGCACAGAATAACATAAGAAAATCGGAAACCGCATTGAAATTACCCAAACTTTCTAAATACCGCAAACCGCAACTTAAAACAAAAATGTCACGAAACCGCACCAAAAAATCGAGCAAAACAACCGCATCAACGCAATCCCTTACGTCCCCCTCTCTACGGTGTTCAGGTGGACACATTAAATCGTGGAAGCAGAATACTGCAATGCTGATCGTACTACGTGAGAATTAACTCTGCGAGACATCAACACAACACCGAAAGAACTCAAAACAGAGCGGGATTGAAGCCATAGACAGCTGTTTCGCCCTTTTTGGGGCTCGCAAAAAAATGATCGCCGAAATTGATGGCCGCGTAACGTAAATTTTTGAGGCAGGCGGCTAGTTTCCAGATTACATCTTTATTTATTTGTGATCAGAGACAAAATTGTCGCGCGTCACTGAGGTTGGGTCCCTTACTGAGGGGAGAGGTACAGAATAGGGAGGAGGGAGCTTTACCCTCCCGTACCCCCCCGACCTTACTCTGGGTGCTAGTGACATGTTCAGGTTTAAAAGTGACGTAGCAGTCTTGATTTTTTCTTGTCGCTCTCTCTTCTCCCTTCTTCTTTCGCTTTTTATGCCTCGTTGTTTTCTTTTGCTTGACATTTAATAGGCTTCATCTCGGTAGATAGATGTTACAAACGTAAATATACATCTAAATCTTTTTCTATCAAGCACCTTCTAGAAAAGTAGGATAGAAAAGTATTTCGTAAGGTATCTGGCATAGACCGACACCCTCTAAGGGGACTATTACCCAAGAAGAAAGTATCGACTTACAATTTAAGGAATCGAACAAGTCAGTATCCGAAAGTTAATACAGATAGATTCAAGAACTCTTACATTAATCGCTTAATTTTTAATTACAATTTAGCTATGTGAGCGTATTTTTTTTTATTGTAAATAACTTAAATATATATACTTTTACTCAAATATTGTAACATAAGATATGTATTTACATCTTGTGTGGAAATAAAGACTATTATTATTATTATTATTATTATTATTATTATTATTATTCCTTGGCTGAATCATGCCCTTTCTGGCATAGTTTTGAAAGATCACTTCATCCTGCACAAGTTAGCTGACGAAGTGGTGACTGATGACGTCACATGCGGTAAAGGGGACGCGGATCCGCACGGGCGATTACGGGCGGCTCAGGGGCGAATGGGTTAATGGTGGCGTGATTAGTTTCAGTGTTCAACCAAGATTCTGTAATAGCCAAGATGTTGAGTCAATTTATTGATTAAAAGAAAGCAGATTATGGCAGCTTTGCATGATGACTCTTCTAAAGTAGTCTGTACTGAAGCACAGTGGAATCTGGTGAGGGTGTTCCCTGTGAAACATTATATTCACTTTGGGGGCCTGCATGCTTATTATGCACAACGACAAACCTACAGCGACAAACCAGTGAATCTCTGGCCGCCTATCGTAGACTACTAGTTGATCAGTAAGAATCTTGAATACTGAAGTTTAAAAAGCGGCTCAAGTGATCCTCACCACAAGACAGCTGAGGCAGTTGTTTTCTCCAATATATATATATATATATATATGTTGTAGTTAATTTTTTATTTCAGGTAATTTTTCTTTTTCTTTTGTTTTTGGGTATGGTAATATATGCTAATGAAGTTGAAACAAAAGAAAAACAAAAATTACCTGAGATAAAAAATTAACTACAACATATATATATATCTATCTATCCGCTATTAAGAAATGCGACTTAAATCAAATAAAAAACTACACCTTTTCATAAGAACGACCATTTATAAATTCAGCATGGACAGTTCTTATTTTATGACCGGTTTCAACCTGGAAATGGTCTTACAGGAAATCTGATAACTTTTTCTTAAAAGCTACATATAGACAAGATAAGACAATGATTATAGCTTTCATATTAATGAATTTTACAAGTGCGATGTAAGTGCATTATTGACCATAGGCAATAGGAATGTGTTGAAAGAACAAATTTTACGTGCACTCCGATTCCATGTAAGACATGCGTCACATACAGTAATTATGATTTTCTGGATTTAGGAAAGTAAACTCAGTGAAAAATAAATTGTTCTTGTCTGAGCCCCGGGTATGTTCTTGATCTTAGCATGTTCTTAATATTTTGGCAAACTTCAGGCTGAACGTTATTACAAAAAAGGTTCTTATAAACAACTAGTGATATACTCTTTCGACGCCTAACTTCAACGGAGGCTACGTAGGAATAAAGGATGGGCAATCTAATTATTCTCTCATTCCTCATGCCTTGAGGATCAGTTTACCGTTTGCTTTTTTTTAAAATCAATTCCCACATCCCCGTTCTCCCATATCAAATGTTTCGAAAATACGGAAGTAAAACGTCGTGACACCAGTGAACTTTAGACCACGAGCAGTCTCTTATTTCTTACTCAGCCGAGCGAAACTGGTGAGACACGCGCGCGTGCATGCCCCGCACTACTGAAGAAAAAGAGAGACTGCTTGCAGTCTAAGTGAATTTGAATTATTTGCTTCCATTCTGTCCTTGTATGGCCCCGAAAGACTCCTTAAAAATAAGAATAAAAATAAAAGAAATTGTGGGACTTCTCCAGCTGGAATTTAGAAAATCGCTGGCTCAGCAAGAAAGCGGAAGAGGAGACCTGGGAATAGACACAAAGCAACAAAAGAGGCACAAAGGATAAAAAGACTGAAGTCCACCTCGCCGGCAGCCATATTCTGAGTTTATACAGTTTAGTTCCTTTTCTCGACCTTTCTGTGTCCTGGTTGTTAATGCGATACTCAGCTCAGAAGTAATTAAGTTTGTTTGCTTTAGCGACAACGAAACAGTTGCTAACAAACCCTAACAAACGAAAGGCGCTTTCAGACAAGTTGGAATCTTGTTAGAAATCTCGTCATGGGAGACATTATTGTTGACACTTATCATTACGAATCGACCAGTCTTCCAAATGAGGCTTTTGACGTTTTGATTGAGTTTTTCCGGGAACAGAAGCTATGCGATGTGGTCATCAAAGCTGGAGACCGAAAAGTAAAGTGCCACCGTGTAGTGCTGTCTTCCTGCAGTCCGTATTTTCGTGGCATGTTTACAAACGAAATGCTGGAATGTTCTCAGGACATAATCGAAATACAGGGACTTTCTGAAGAAGCAGTCGTTCAGTTGATAAACTTTATATACACCCGAAAAATAACTATCAGTATTGACAATATTGAAGCGCTGTTGACCGCAGCAGCCGTATTTCAGCTGGACTTGGTCGTCCATGCTTGTTGCGAATTTATGAAGCGCCATTTGCACCCTTCGAACTGCCTCGAGATGAGAGCCTATGCTGAGCTTCACGGTTGTTTAGACTTTATTGATGCAGCAGATGTGTATTCTAGAAGTTGTTTCTTGAGTCTTTTGAACACAGAGGCGCTACTTAAAACCTCTTTTCGACATTTCCTCTCCATTATTTCCGGGGACGACCTTTTCATAAAACGTGAAGAACAAGTTTTTGAAGCTGTCATCGCCTGGGTTCGCTATGATTTGGTGTCACGTGAACAGCACCTACCAGAACTTTTTAGTCATGTACGGCTACCATTGATTTCAAATGATTACATCATACAGCATGTTGAAAGACTTAGCATGGTAAAGAACAACCTAACATGTCGAGATTTGGTTGATGAAGCTAAGAATGTAAAGCTTTCTCCTTCCTTAGTGAAAATAAATATCAGAACTCAACCTCGTAAATCAACATCTGGTGCATTATTTTCTGTTGGTGGCCGGGGGAAGTCTGGCAACCCTCTTCAATGTATTGAATGCTATGATTGGTTCCACAATTGTTGGTTTGAAGTGGCAGAAGTCTCCACTCCTCGACGTCATGTTGCTGTGGCATCTGTGGCAGGAAAGGTTTATGCAATTGGTGGTCATGATGGTAGACACCACCTGAACACTGTTGAATGTTTTGACCCTGAAATTAACGAGTGGAGGGAAGTTTCCCCCATGAACATTTCTCGACGTGGAATGTCAGCTGGTGTTTTGGAGGGGCAAATTTATGTTGCTGGGGGATTAGATGAAACAACTTGTTTTGACTCAGTTGAAAGGTACGTGTCTGGCCTTTTAAGACCTGTTTCACATGTGTGACATGTGTGATTCCAGAAAATATCCATACCTCCCCCACGGATGGTTCTTCCGATAAGACCCCCCCCACCTCTTCTGAATTTCCGTTCCAGAGGGGTCAAGTATAACCCCCTTCCCCCGAGGAATTTCCTATATTCCTTTTCATGGCCTTAATTTGCCGTATTTAGAGATACTCGACCGTGTACCGCTTAAAATTAACTGTTCTCATCTTAAGACACAATTTTTTATGATCTTTGACCTATTTGTAATCTTTTACAAGGCAATATGTATTTCTTATGCAGGTAGAGCATGCTTGATAGACTGTGAGCAGAAACACACAAGGCACGAAAACAGAGATTAATAAGTTTATGTCATCTCAAGAAAACATTGAGAACATAACTTTAAATTTGAACAAGGATGCTCTTAGTAGCATTGAGTCTCGCTTGCTTGGATATAAGTTTTGTTGTCCAAGGCGCCAGTGCTGTTATATTACTTTTTCGTCTGGAATACAAAACGAGTGTTATATGTCATAATATAAATACTCAAAAACTAAAAATTGCAAGGAGAGACAGGCCACACATCTTAGCCTCAAACCAGTGTGAAACCTTTGAAAACCTTCTACATATTGATATTGCTCAATTGAGGAGTACTTGTTCAGGGATTTTACACTAAAAGAATTGAATCATGATTTTTATCGGTATCAGGGGGCCATGACTCTGTCAGTATAAATACACGTAGCTTCTTTGTATCGGACCAAGATACGGCTCGGTACAGTATATGTTCAGCACAGGAAACATGTGTAAGTTTAACAGAACCTTATACAACAAACAGTTAATTCACTTCGCGCATATTCCTGCTGAATTTGTTGTGCGTTTTATAAGATATCAATATCGCGTGAAAGTAATTACGTTTTCCATAGCTGCTTAGTATCTACTTTTAATATCTCGGTACAGTCTCAGAGTACAATGTTTAGAGTTGTACACAGCATGCATTTTGGATAGATAGATAAGAACTTTATTTTAACACGATAAAAAAGATCAGCATTGCTGGTGGGGTAGTGCATACAACAATAATACAAGAAAAATAAGGAGTACTGAAAGCAAATGTACAATTAAAAATTAAAAACTGTTAAATTTTTTTCTTTTGTTACAGTATCACTGGGATGAAGCGTTTCATTTTCCAGGAAAATTCCACTTTCTCGTTAAAACAATCACTGACTCAGACAGACTCCCATTAGGTACTTGAATTTAGTGTTCAGTACAATGAATGGGGTTATGTTCTGTGAAATTTATGTATAGTCTGCCGCCCACAACATCACTGATCCACCATTTATTTATTCATTTTATTTTCAAGTTCTTTTTAACCGACCCTCGATCCCTGATTCCTCGATCCTCGATCCTGATTTTCCAGTAAACCTTGAAGTTTTGCTCATTAAGATAATTTATTCTTTTTTTTTTCGACCACTGAAGTGATCAGTTGTTCTAAAATAATCAACACTTTCAGGCGATAGAATTCTTGGACCAACCCGTTCCGGAAAAGCTCTATATGGGATTTCTATTCTATGGACATGAAGTGCTGCAAGTAGAGTGTGCGGGTAGTCAAGTTCAAAGCTACCGGTATAAACACATCCGTGACACATACGTAACGTTAGGGTGGATTTCCACTGACGCATTTTTGGCTCCACGTGTTAATGCACGTAAATTTTCATCACGTAAATAAAATAGTGGTAAGATATAAAGTGTTGAGATTAAACGTTGAGCGAGTTTCTACTTTTACGCTTACATAATTTGTATGTGCGACCTTTCATACATTGCCTCTACTTGATTTGCGAACGCAAATTTTACGCATGTAAAAATTACGTGACAGTGGATACTTGATATCTCAAGCATTTATAAAGTGTAACATGACCTCACATCTTAACAACTGCGAAAATCTATCAATTAAATACATAAAACAAAGTGAATCTATTTAACCGTAGATTTCCGAAAGTAATTGCGACAATATTCTGAGAAACGTAACGCCTTAAAACACCACAAAATAGGATTTTCCCGCTATGATATTTTCTCATCCTACTTGGGGATATTTTCTTTGCATCATTACACAAAAATCAAGGGCCTCCATTGGAGGAAAATTACATCATTGCCAAACTTACATGCGTCATTTCAGTCATCGCCGAAAATATACCGCATGCTCATTACGAGACTCATTTGCATACAGTGAAAGTTGCCACGATTCTTATCCCCAGTTCCACTGTCTTCGCTAGGAACGCGTGGCCTACAAACTAGGTTCCACTGACAAAAAAAAAGAAACGACTGCATTTTTAGAATCTCGCTCTGCTAAAGAAAGCTCAACGAACAATTCTTTGAAATAAAACTATGTGAACATTTTCAAAGTTCAAAACGAAACTTCTTACAGACAAAGTTGATTTCTGACACGTCTTGTCTAGGTCAGTTTCATCTCAAATGCAACATTTACAGCATAACTTAAAAATTAACTATTGATTTAACATTAAACTATGTAAAGATATTCAAATTTCAAAACGGATCTACTAGAAAACTGACTTACAAACAAAGTTTATTGTTAAATGTTTGGCCTTGACGGGTCCTACAGTCACCACAAAGTCAATCTCTTGATGTTTGTAGTTAAGTTTAACTTTGAATGAATTACACTTGCAGTGAAACAAATTTCAGGTATTACAAAAAAACTATTTGGGTTATAAAAGGACAAAATATGCAAACATTCATTTTGCGTCCCATATTTCATTGATTCATGTTCAGAAATGAACATCGGTGAAACATGATCTATCTCCTTGCCTAGCATGTGATCGAAAGTCTACTCCACAAAGAAGACTCAAAGAAGAAACAGATCGTTAATATTTTCGGGCCAAAGTTGATTTGGCGAGAAGTCTGTTGGACAAACAGCTTGGCTCCAACGGTACTTTATTAGAAGTCAATAATGAAATACAGCAAAGGTCTCATTTGGGTCGTCACGCAGTGCTTTGTCGCGATGAGCTCACTGCATGTCAACAGAAATTTGCATAAAGTTGTTTACATGAAGCTCAAGAAAATATAGTACCGAGATAGACGACGTATATTCTCAATTATCTAAGTTTTTATCATACTATCTGCAGTTGAGTCCACAATCTAGATACATGTTCGACACAGAGAAATTATCATTAACCGATGCGCTAAAATTTATCTCCAGAGAAGCAAGAGACCTGTTGAGAATTGCACCGAGAATTGCGATTGATTTGCCCGAAGGATGATATCTATTTAAAGAATTCGTCAAAGTCAAATGTTGGACGGACCGACCGTTAGCTGTTTGGAATCAGCCATCAGATCGTTAGAGCGCGTGGACAAATCATTAGAGCGGAGGTGATAGCGAACTCCTAGCAAAGAACAAGACGTTTGAGACAGACATCTTGAACTTTTTTTTCCTCGAAAGGGCATCTACTTCTAATTTTTGTTGTGCTACCAATCAAAAAAATCCATATATACAAGTATGTCTCGTAGGATCGATCGCGTCTTCTATAACCCTATGGAAAATTCTTCTTGTGGGCACCCCCCATACCCCTCGGAAATTTCTACCCTTTAGCCCCCCCCCCCCCCTAGGAATTTCCATTGACCACCCGTGAGGGGGGGGGGGGTAATGGATATTTTCTGGAATCACACAATGCAAACGCAAATGTAAATGAAAAAGGAAACGACGTTAAAACGTCGAACGCAAATGCAAGGAACGCAAGATACATGGGTGCAGTCAAGCACAGTCAAACTTTTTCCAAGATGGCCAACAAGAGTGAAAAGCTTTGGCCACATTAAGTTTTTTTGTTGTTGCTTTCATATATAGTGTGCTTAAGGGATGAAAAAAGTACCTTTTCAATACAACAGAAAATATATATTTACACTGTAAGTTTATATTTTCTGTCATAAGACATTGGTCCCAATTTGCCACGTCTCTTCTGGCAAGAGTTTCCTTCAATTTATCTGCACAACGTTTATCATAAAGCACTGTATATTTCCTTACACTCTCTGCCAATTTCTCGTCAAAAATGGAAGACGCCATCTTGCTTTCAACTTCACTGCGCCATGGTGGCATGGAACCATTTTTTTATCCTTGTGTTTGCAAGTGCAGTTGCAAGCGCAAGAAAATGAAACTTTTTCCATACCTTGAGTTGGCGCTTGCATTTATGCTTGTATATGCATTGATGTAGTTCACCCATGTATTTCTTGTATTTGCATTTGCATTTGCATTTGTGTCGCATGTGTGAACAGGACCTATTAAGTATAAAAATTTTAGAATTTAAGCTTCATGAAGAGCTAAAAATCACATGATAATTAAATTTTTGTGTGGACTTGTGGTCGTGTGCTTGGCAGTGAAACAGGCCTCAAGGATCAAGTTTCAACAGTGCTTATTCCTGAAACCAACATAAATGCAAATGACACAAAAATAAATGGAGTAAATATGAAAAGAAACATTTTTCCAGTTTTAGCTTTTTAAACAACCATAGTTTATTTTATATATTTTTTTCAGTTTTGTCTATTAATCTGCACTTTTAATCCATTTTCTGAGATTATCAAAATAATATCTGTAGAGTATTTACGCTTTACTACTGAACTTAATACAAGTACCACACATAACACTGATAAAATATTCATGGTTTGGATAAAGACTTTGTTTGTATGGTTCCAATCTTGTCTTAGGTCATTTTGTTCCTGTTTAAGGTATTATAACTGACAAGTTTAAGGTCAATAATCAAGTAGGCTTATTAAGTGAAGTCACATTCCACAAATTTTAAATTTCCTTTGATAGAAATGGAAAAAAGAGGCCAAAGTCTGATATCAATGTCCTGAAGTTCAGATTGTGATTCACAACATTAACCTGTGTAATTTTATTGAAGTTTTTTTTAAAGTTCTTTAACAGTGAAGGGGTATTTTTTCTAAATGGAGTTGTTTACAACATTTTTTCTTCGTTAAATATAACTTGCAGAGGTTAACTAGCTTCTTTAGTAAATGTAGTGTTTGCTCTCTAAGGAGAAGTCAAGACCAAGAATTGATAATATGAATCACCATTATTTTTTTTTCTACTCAGATATGATCCAGAGAGCAACAGCTGGAGTACAGTTGCATCTATGCTGATGCCGCGAGGGGGTGTAGGTGTTGCTGGCATGAGGGGTTATCTTTATGCTGTTGGAGGTAACGATGGCGCAGCATCACTTCAGAGTGTGGAGAGGTATAATCCTCACACAAACAAGTGGAGCAGAGTGGCACCCATGAATCGTAGAAGAGCAGGTTAGATGCACAGTAGTCTGTGTGACATAAATGTGTGTAGAAAAGGAACCGACAGCTGTATGGAAGAAGTAGCAGGGTCTAAAATTACTACCAGTTGGCTGCAAGTGTGCCTTAAAAGAAGTTTTTATCAATTAGAATAACTTTTTCTTGATGAGAAGAAAATGAAAATAATGGGTTGTCTTTCGGGCTCGCTGTTGCTGAAGGTTACTAGCCTGAAGAAGTTTTCCAGACCTTCCAACTCCCTTTTCACCAACATTAACTCTATCTCCACATATTGTTGCTTGCCAGCCAGACGACTCATAACCAAAAAACCCTAAGTGGACAGGTTCTTCCACTAGCCCCTGGCTATTGGATAGCTGTAACTCATTGCTGTATGGTCTGCTCAAATTTTTAATCAATCATTTACAGAATGTACAGAACTCTGCAGTTCTGTTCAACTTATTACGTGAAGCAGAAAGTATGACCACATTATGCCTATTTTAAATTTATCTCCACTGGCTTCCAGTCAGCCAATGTATTATTTTTAAATTATTACTAATAACCCATAAAACACTCAACAGGTTAGCACCTGCATATATAAAAGATTTGCTAAAGCCATACGTACCAACCATGGACCATACCTCAGTATGCAAGAAGTTGCTTAGTTATCTTTAAATTATTTTAACCCAACCACTCAGTCATTCACTTTTTCTGTAAACCACTATCAGAGGCCACCTCATCATTGCTACCAGAATTTTTTTAAAATAACTGAGTGATTTCTCCGATGCTGATTGGTCAAGAACTATTTTCTAAGAGAGGATAGACCGTGGAAATGTTTAAAGCTGTAAATGTTATTTTAAAAACAAATAGACAAAAATTTTCTGTAGTCTTCACTTTTATTTATAGATCATTGAAATGAGTTTGGCCCATTTTTACATCAGTGTATAGACCATAGGAAGTAATTGTCTGTTTATTAAACGGCCTTGTAGTGGTCATATTTCAGTTTATTTAGGTGAACGGTTCTTTCTTCTGTCAATTCTTTTCCAGTTTTGTTTACTTTTTGCTTATTTTTCTGGACAGGTGTTGGTGTTGCTGTTATTGGACAGTACCTGTATGCCATTGGTGGATTTGATGACTCATCTCCTTTGGATTCAGTTGAACGATATGATCCTCGTACCAACCAGTGGACCTATGTGGCAAAAATGACAACCTGTAGGGGAGGGGTTGGTGCAGGTGCCATGGGAGGGCATCTGTGGGCAGTCGGAGGTCATAATGGGGATCAATATTTAAACTCAGTGGAGTCTTACAACCCCCTGACTGACACTTGGGAGGAAGGAGCACCCATGCATGTGTTCCGTGCAGGTTCTGGAGTTGTGGGAAGTCTTTGTGATGTAGAAGATTTGAGAAATGCTCTTGATACTTGTAATCTTGGTGTGAAGGAAGAAATCTGAGTGTGTAAAATATCTTAGGCCCTGTTTATTTGGAGAAAAGTTGTCCCAGGAAAGAGGGTCACCCTTCCAGCCGAGTTAACTTTATCAAGTGTTTACATGAGGAACAAGTTGATCCCTTTGACTGAGCCAACAGTGCTCCTAAATGCTTTGATTGTCTAAAACAGCACTTGAGTATGCTCTGATTGTCTAAGAGAGCACTTGCCCATGCTCTTGACCTAGCTGGGTGTGCCAAAGTGTTTACTTGAAGAGTAGTTGGCCTGGCCAGGCGGGTGACCCTACCATTGGGGGTGGGTCACCCTTCTAGCCAAGCCAACTCTTTGTTTCTCATGTAAATGGTTCACCATGCATTTTAAGGTAAAATGTGTGAAAAGTTGACTTGCCCAGGGTAGCTTAGGGGTGTGAAGCTACCCAAGACAACTGTCTTTTCTCCATTTAAATCTGGCATTAATGTGTATTATGATCTTTAGCTCCTAGAGGAAGCTAAAAGCATCTTTGAGCTTTCTTGAATGCTTAGACAGAGAAAAAAAAACAAAAGAAGAATTTTGATCAATGATAGGGCATCTGATTTAAAACAGAGAGCATGCAAGGCCATGAGATAAAGTATATAACGAATGCAATCAATAATGCAAAACCATCCCTTACTGTATACGTTGTAGGTAAAATTTGTTCTCAGGTTAAACCTCCAGAATAATTTCAATTTTTGTTTTTATTAAGGCTTGAAAACAAAGGAAATTATAAATCAAATTAGGTTGATAACTGGTTTTGCCTGAGAATGTTTTTTACATGAACCATATGTGGTTCAAACTTCCAGTTTCTTTTTCTTCCGGGATTTCATGCTTGATAATCCAGACACTCGTCACTTATTGTCCTTGTAGTTTCTAAACAGTAGTGGATTAACCTGCCTCACAGTGTAATCAAATCCCGGTCGGCATCATCTCCAAAACAGCACTGAAATCCTTGGTCTAGGCCCTCACCCTCGTACCAGGATTTGAGTGTGTGCCATGATCAGCCTGTTAATGAAGCCATTGTTGTTTTGCAAATTAGGTTGTAAGAAAATTTGAAATGCATTACTAACCAGGCATGGATAGCAAGCTTTAGTGGATTTGATTGTACTTATTTTTGAACTTCTACTTTACATGATTATTGCACATTCATTTCTTGTATATAATAACATATGCCCATAAAACTATTACTATTATTATCATTATCATTGTTATTATTATTATAGATATTTTTAATGCTCAGATGTGAAAATTCCAAATGGTTATGTGGATTGAACTAGAGACAATCTGCAGTTAATGAGAAATCAAGGGTTGGTTTTTTTTTTGCAAGAGTTTGAAAAAGTCAAACCTTGTCAATCTATAATTTGTGGGGTTTAAAGTTTATTTTATCTCTGAAAGTGTCTATACCTGGTTCATTGTGATATAGTGGGGTAGAATAGCTTGTGAATACAATCCATCACCAAGTCCATTTTATGCTAAAAATTTCATCACTGGTTTGCATGTGACTTCCAACAGTCCAAGTGGCTATGTTGGTGGTCAAGAATAAAAGTAATGCTCTCTCCAGGAATCCTGAGAATTTTTTTTTTACACTGGCCACCAACATGGCTGACTTGTCAGTTTGCTTCAACCAAGAATATTAATTTAAAGCACAGTCTGTGGATAAGAGTGCGAATTTGTCCTTAGGTCGTTGTTGTAAGGATTATTAATTTTCAATTAAATTAAGTTATTCCATCACTGCCCAGATGTTTGGTCATTTCTTTTCGTTTCATTGGAACTAGGCAAATCAACCGAAACCATGTATTAAATGTAACCAGAAACCCATGGGCAATTATACCATTTTTTAGGTGTTCCAAAATCCCAAGAGAGGCAGGCAAGCAAGAAATTTTACAACAATTGTTCCGAAAATTCTAGATCTCAAATCGTCTTCCGAACAGATATTTTCCGAAAATGGACGTTGGGTGCCCCTGCCTAAATTCCCTAGCCTGTTCCAAGCGTTCAGATCGTGGGGACAGAGGAAAGAGATGTGAGTAGAAAAAAAAAACAACTACAACGAGGGGGTGAGGTAGGGGTGAGAGCCCTCCTCCGTCCTCTCTCCCTCTCCCTCTTTTCCTCCTTATTTTTTTCTCGCTCTCTTCCTTCGCGCCACACTCTACTATCCGAACGCCTGGAACAGCCTATAAATTCCCGGACTTACTGTAAAAAAACTGCCCTGCAGTCACCGTCTGCGGTCCCCATTATTCCGAGGTCCCAAGAACTTATTTTTTACTGTATTGCGTTCTATTAAACGGAAACTTTGACAAGGTGTACCAGAACGCGGATTGAGTAATTTTTCCGGCTAGTTATTTTTACTTACGGTTTTTTTGTGTTGAATTAGCCTGTTCCAGGCGTTCAGATAGTGGGGAGCGGTGCGAAGTATTTAAAAAAGGAGCGCGAAAAAATAAAAGCGAGGGAGGAGGAGAGGTGAGAGAGGGAACGCCTGTTAGTTTTGTTTTAAATAGACTCTTCCGCCCTCTCAGACCGCATCAGCTGTAGGTGGTCTTCACTTGTCAATCATGACTGGTGTTACAGCCCCATACATTTATTATCTTTCTTGCGAATAAATTAAAATTTCTCAGATCAAAAATTAATATTATGTATACATAGTCTCACTAAAAACCTAATGTAAGACTTTCAGACAATAGAGAGCAGGAGAAGTATTCATGTACAATGAATTTATTTACGGCTTTAAAACATGATTTCAGCGTGTACGTGACAAAAAAAATTATGAATCAAGTGACAAACAAATATCGCTCATTTCGATGGAAAGCCGTTTCAATACAGATCGGTATCTCAAGTAATGAAAATGCACAACAATAATTTTGAAGGGAAAATTTACTATTCGGTGATTGACTGGACCTCGTCAATAGCGATAGCTGCAACTTGCTTTCCAAGCTTTCCTTTTTGGAGTCCTTTTGTCCATTCCTTAGAAAACCACGATTTGGGACTTCAGTATACAATTTCACAGCTTTCACTTTTAACGGCTTCATCCACATCTTCTTCCATCATTGCCGCCGCTACTCCGATTTTGTTCAAATGTTCCACTTGGTCTTTCATGATGGCAATCAACGGAGTTACACAATCGTAAATGGCAATCATTCTACTCCTGCCTTCATTCCAACGCACGCTTTATTCGAGGAAAAAGCTGGAAAATAAGACTTTTCCCAAAGCCAGTCGGTGAAATTGTGAAGACATCTATCCTACCGATTACGTGTTTTAAACAGTTTCTTTGCTCTTCGCGTTTAGCCACTACATTTGGAATGTCACTCAGCGCTGTGTTTGTTGCGAGTTCGAATTCTGCGTGACGGGACGTAGAATCTGTCATCACCGCCATATCGCATTTCTCTCTGTGATCGAAGACGCTCCACTGTTGACAAAAACTGTCAAAATCAACCAATCAGAGGGTATACCAGGATCTGGTATACCGGAACGCACTTTTGTTAAGAATTCTTACAAGCGTTCCCGCACCTCTCTCCCCAGTCCCCCTCTACTTTTCATCGCTTTCTTTACTTCGCACCGCTCTCCACTATCTGAACGCTTGGGACAGGCTAGTGTTGAATAGGTGGGGGAGGGTCAGATGTTTTTGAGCGGTTGTTTGTGAGTGGTCATGCATTAATCCATTCCAGGAGGTGGGAGGGCCACGACCTTTTTCGCTAAAAAATTCGAACATTCCCCGGCACACCATCCCAATTAAAATAAGCACAGGATACCCAGCCAAGAGATGCGAGAGGAAGAGAAAGACTGGAACTGCGTTATTATGCAATGTTTTATTCAATATGGCGACTATGAACCGAGTTCTGCAGTTGAAACCAAGGCATTTCTTCTCAGTTAGCAAAGCGGTAAGTTGTTTAAAGTTCTTAATGCTAAATCAAAATCTTAATTTTTCGTATGAATAGATTTCGGAGCTCTTACTGCAATGTCTAGCTTGCAATGTCTGCAAATGTGTTTCATCCGGCCGCTGTCGAGCAAAACGAGTTATGCAAAGCCATCCACTGCCAAGCCAAAGAAGCTCTTGAAATGATTGCAGTAGTTGTTGTCTGTTTCGTAAGCTTTTTTTTTACTTTCCTTTTTTCAGCTTGAAAGGAATGCCTTGTCATGTAGTTGTCGTTTGAAGAGTTCTCTGTCTCCAGACAAGAAAAATTTTATCTCAGAGGGTCCTAGTCTAGAAGAATTCATATTAGGAGAAGCCAGTCCAAGGGAAAATCCGTATAAAAGAAAGAAAGGACAAAGGTAACCTTACAACATACTCGTTACACACAAACCAATATCCACTTCATGACACCTATTTACTAAAGTTAAGGACGAAGACAAACTGGGAGGAGAGACAGGGAGCAGTATCAAGATCAAATGCTGCGACTGCCAGGCCGCTTACATTGGTGAAACTGGCAGAATCCTTAGCCCGTGACTGACTGAACACAAACAAGTGACAGAATTGGTGACGTCAACAATGACATTTCTGAACATCATTTACAGACGAAACATCAAATTGACTGGGACTCTGCAACAGGTAGCCTGCCGGAAAATCTGCTTCTTCTCGCTCTTTGCCACTGGGGATGTTTCGCGTGGAGGAACGTCTGCAACTCAGGGACGGAAATTCCATACTGATGATGTAAATCATACAATAGAGAGCTCTAAAAACATAGAGATTACAATGGGACAAATAATCTACCTTTTTTCATTTTGATACATATTTTGGAAATTCCAGGCTTGATGTCCCATTCTCCAAGTTCATTTTTGTTTCCTATGAAAGTAGCTGGGGCCCAGGGGGGGTATTCCAGATTTCAAGTGACATGGATGATTGAATGGAGGAAAAAATCAAAACCCAAAAAATCCGTAGAGCTTCAAACAAACTCCAAAGAATTTCTGGGCCATAAAATTTTCAGAGGAACTACGCAGCCGGAATACCTGGGGATCATACACGGGAACTATCACAAACCTTCAGATTGCTTTGAATACCCAACAAAATCCGTACTTAAATCAAGCTACCCAAGAAACTACTTGCCAAACTTTCCCTACCCGAAAAAATCCTTTGATTATCCCTGTCACTTGAAATCTTGAGTGCCCCTGCCCCCCTTTGGGAGCTGGGGGTCATGTTTATAGTGGAACACAAGGATAACCCTGGCCCCTGGCCCTTGGTGACAGCCTGCTGGGAGATTTAAGTTTCTTTCAAAAGATTCATGCTATTTTTGTTTTTATAGTACTACATGAGAAATTTCTGCAATCTGATTGGCTTAGAGCAGTGGTATTTCAGCTTAATTTGAAATACCCACATGTGAAAATTACAAACCTTTTGGGGGTAGTAGTATAAACAAATAATAGCATGATTTGTACGTGATATTTGGCATAAATACCACTCGTGATATTTCAAAATTGTCTCAAATTTCACTCGCCTAACGGCTCATGAAATTACGTATAACAATTTCGAAATATCACTTGTGGTATTTATGCCAAATATCACTACAAATCATGCTATTACCTGTACTAATAGTATTTTTTTAATAGTTATTTATTTTTCATATTAATTTTAACTTATTTAGGATGTCAACAGTCACCCACATTGTACCCCCTTATGGCATTATACGGTTCAATAAATAATTGTCATGAGAGGAAATTAGGAAACATTAATTATTTAATTTTGTTTTTTAAACCAGGTTACGATTGCCACCATGGCTTAAACGAGAGATTCCATTTGGTAAAAATTACAATAGACTTAAAGAAACTCTTACAGAGCTAAACCTTTCCACTGTAAGTACTGTCATGAGTGTTGGTGTACTCAGTTTCAAGATTAACAGTGCAGGCCAGGACTAAGTGAACCAAAATATACATGCCGTATTTGTCTGGAAATATGTGTACATGTACACCCATCACTAGGCAGGATGTGTAGATGATTCTGTGCTGACACTCATTATGCATCTGCCCTACATACATACATACATAACCTTTCTTTGAACTCGAATTTTAGAGTAGCTGTACACTATATAGCTAATATCTTCAAGAAACAAATTAAGATCTCTGAAAACTGAAAAAAATACACTCAAAATAAGACAAAAATAATTTAGTGAAAACTAGTCAAACGTATTGAGACTTTGCATCAGTACACATTTAGACTTGTTAGTATCTATATAATTTGCATGCCAGTATGTTAAGCTGCTTATCGTTTTTGAATAAATGATTCTTCTTCCAATAAGTTTTTCTAAGATACACTCCTCCAGAAAAAAGTCTTGTGTTTGCTGCTCATTCCTCTAAATTTAGGTATGTGAAGAAGCCAAATGTCCCAATATTGGTGAATGCTGGGGTGGAGGGAAACATGAAACAGCTACTGCAACAATAATGGTATGGATATTAGATGCATTCCTGTCCATAATATATACAATACACATTTCTTTGCTTAATTATTAAAACTCTATTGAATTATTAGTCAGACAGTGGAGTTGTTGATGCTTTGCCTTGACCCATTGCCTTTTGTGCTTTTTTTACTAATTAAGCCTATTTTGAAGCAGAAGGTGGTGGGGTTACACTTTGGGGTTTTGAAACCTTCCTTACATCTACATGTACTATGTTTACTAATGTACCATTAAAAAGGTACTATGATGAAATCCTTGAATACCCTTTTTTCTGCTAGATTGGCAGTTAAGTACTTAAAGTACATGGTGTGCAAATTATAGCTTCATACAATTAAGGAAAGTGGTATTTATTCCGCTCAAAAACCATTTATTTTTATCTGCCATTAAACATTATGTCCCTGTGGCCTGGTTACTAAGAATACAAGACAATTGCTTTGTGACATCATTTTCTTAACTCAGCACATGCAGCATGTCAAATTTCTTGAACGAACCCTGCTCAAAACAATGTGCGGTTTCTCTCCCTTCAAAGCTGAAAAGAAACATTTTTGTGACAAACTTGTCATTAAGTTTTGATTGTAGCAGCTTTTTAATTGTCTTTCTGCTCTGCATGTTGCTTGTAAGACGGTGCACGTAGATCTTGGTTCAATAGTTGCTATAACTATTTGACAGGTACTTGATTTAGTGGTTTTTCTTGGCAGATACTCGGTGATCAATGTACAAGAGGTTGTAGGTTTTGTTCTGTTAAAACCAACAAGAAGCCTCCCCCTCCTGATCCAAATGAGCCTGCAAACACTGCTGAAGCCATCAGGCGCTGGGGATTAGATTATATTGTTATCACCTCTGTTGATAGAGATGGTAGGTTGTGTTAAAATCTGCATGCATGCGCAGGGCTAGTCAGGGTGGAGCATTGTTTGATGACCTAACGTGTCATTGAGCTGCACAGGAGACTAGAGGCATGTTTGCAGACATTCTTTCTTGCTTTTGTTGCCTTAGGATGCAAAATATTTAATGAAAAATCTTTGCCACCCTGTTGGCCATCGCATATACATGTATGAACTAAAAGTGAACAGTGGCCTTTTCAGTAACTTGTAATAAAGAAACTATAACAATAATTGTTAATTAGCATTAAAATGCATGTAACTTCCAAAATTAGACAAAGAAATTTTTGATGGCATTAGAGTAAGACAAAAGTTTTTTGTTACAAGTGCACTTTTGCCTCTCTATTCATTCCCTCTTTCTTTGTGGGCATCCCCTTTTCTTACCACTCTTATTATTAGCAATAAAGGATAAGTAAGTTTGTTTGTTAAAGCAATTACAGATATGCACTAATCAAACCTAGTCTCTAACATCATACATTTAAGTCATGCCGGTTATTTATCAAATGCAAAGACACTGATGGCCAAATCTTGAGTTTAGATTGTTCAAAGAGAGAACAGATACAAAAATTTCAGTTGGCAGAAGGAGATGGGGACAAGGTTCATGAACCAAAAGGCTTGTTAACCTTTTAGGTCCCAAGAGTGACCAACATCAATTTTCTCCTAACAACATCAGCAGATCATCAAGAGTAAAGGTTATGAGAATTACTAATTAAAATTGATTATCAAAGGGAGAATGCTTTGATCTTTAACCAAATTCTCTCAACTTTTCGTAAAAGAAATGTATGGAGATAAGTTCAGAGAATTTGTTTTTGGATCTTGGGGCTTAAGCGTTAACTGGTTAGTTTTAGAGTGAAAGCTTTCATTACATAGGTATTGGTAATCTGTTCTGATTTGTTTCCTCCAAATCCCTCGCATTGTGGCTAGCCTGAGTTCTTGTTAAGTTGAGTGTCTTACTCCCCTTTATTCCAGATTTACCTGATGGTGGAGCTGCACATTTTGCAGAGACAGTGACTCAAATAAAAGAGAGGTAAATTTAAACAGATGCATCAGCTACTTAATAGGTAACTCGAATGAACGAGTTTTGTATAACTGATGCACACTGTTTTCTCAATCTTACTGATCTGTTTTAGGAGTACAAACATACTTGTTGAATGCTTGACAGGAGACTTCCGAGGTGACCTGAAAGGTGTAGAAACTGTTGTAAAATCAGGGCTTGATGTCTATGCTCATAATGTTGAGACAGTTGACAGACTGCAGCTGTGAGTATATTCAATTTAATTTTTTTTTGGTGGACTGTTGAATTTTTCCTCAACTCATGCAGAAGTGTTGAAATGATAGTTAAAAAATGCGGCTTTAGTGGTAGAGGCAAAGATTTGTTGATGTTCGTTTACTGGGATGAGTAGAGGTGCACGCCCTCATTAAAATCAACTCTTTAAACCCTAAGATCAAAATTTGAATTCTCATTTGTTGCCCCTATTCATTTCCTACAGAAGTAGTGGGGAGAAGTTGATAAAATATCAAGCAAATTAATCTTGTGTGATCATGTCCATAATTCCCATGACCACTCTGTCTCACAAAGCATTGATATTACAAGGAGAAATTTGATGCTGATCACTCTTAAGGTGATGTTACACGGGACGATTAACAACGGCGATTTTTAGCGTTACAACATTGTTGTTACATTGATTTGAACGGCTGCAATAGAGCGGTTTTCACTTGACTGTCGTAAAACCAAAACCAAAGTAAATACACTAGCCAACCAAAGGGCGTAGTAAAACCAAACCAAAACCAAAACCAATCCCTTTCGACAGTCAAGTGAAAACCGCTCTATTGTTTCAACATTTGAACCCTGTGTTGCGCTAAAAATCGTCGTATCGTCCCGTGTAACGTCACCTTTAGGGCTTGAAAGGTTAAACCAACTCTCTGTGTCTGCATATCAGACAAAACCATCATCATATGTGATACGAACAGATAAAACAAATTTTTGGCGTAACCATATCATTACGTAGGTGCTGGTCAGGTATTAACAGTCACCAACGACTTTGACATCTAACTTGCGCAGGGGAAACTGAAGAGATTTCTAAAACCATACCTAAATGAGCATGATTCAGTCTAACAGGCCTGAGAAAATCGCAAGAAACCAAGTAAAGTTGACCCAAAAATTCCAATGAAACTTTTGTTACATGACCCAACTGCTAGAGAGTCGAGAAAGCAAAAGGTAGAGGTCGAGAGGGTAGGGTTAGAGTAAGAAATGTTGGTTTCTGTGCATGCCGGAAATTCGGAAGCTGTTGTTTAGAAACCGCAAAGTGCTCGACTCATGAACAACGTTTTTAGTTGTGTTGGTCCGTCCAGTGACCAGAAAACGGCCTGACCAACTTCAAATAGCGTTTTTTGCCTAGTAGGAATGGGTTAGCAACAATTAATATGCCGCTTTTGTATGTACTGGAACTTTTCTGTACTTTGAATTGGATACATGCATGTCTAGGTGTAAGTGCTTTACTGTAAAAAATCCCTGTTTAATGGCAGACTTGTGCGCGACCTGAGAGCCAACTATAAGCAGTCATTAGAAGTGCTGAAACATGTGAAAAGAATTCAACCAAACATGGTAACCAAGAGTTCTTTGATGCTGGGACTGGGTGAAACTGATGATGAAGTGCTTCAGGCCATGAAAGGTAAACATTATCTTATTCAAATTAATTAACCATTTTTAGTCAACTGCTATTTAAAAAAACCCCTAGAACTAGATTGCAATTGTTCACAAAAAGTGTAGTTTTTATCTTACGCTTTACCCCAAATAAAAAGTTTACCTTTTTAGGGGGTGGTGAACGTTTTCCTAGGTCCACATTTCATTGGCCTTTTTTTATAATGTTGGAAGAAAACAAGCATTACTTGCTGTGAATGTTTTTAACAGTAGAAGTAAATCAGGCAGTTAGTTTCATTAATTACGAATGGTTTTTTTAAAATTAATTTAAATACTTCGTTTTTGTGGCCTACAGATCTTCGTGAGGCCAAGGTAGATTGCGTGACACTAGGGCAATACATGCAACCGACAAAGCTCCATCTGAAGGTAACGTAATTTGTAACGTTTTCTGTGGATCATCCTCTTCTCGTTACTGTGATTTTTGGCTGGCATTATCACAATAAATGGCTTGAGAGCAAGCCTTCGGGTGGGGATGGTCGGGCAGGAAAAGAGCGTTTTCTCCCCACCCCATCCCCGCCTTTCTTGCGAGAGTTTGCTGGCAGGCTCAAATTAATAACTTTGGTTGATAACAAGTTTCTTATCTGGCTGACCTTTGGTGCCTATTGAATGCACTCATTTTCACCCACATCATTTTCCTTGCAGGTTACAGAGTATATCACCCCTGAGAAGTTTAAGCATTGGGAAACAGTAGGAAATGAGCTAGGCTTTGCATACACCGCCAGCGGGCCACTTGTACGGTCATCCTACAAGGCTGGTGAGTACAAAACTAACCCCCAAACCGTCATAACCCTTCATAAGGGACGGACGCGAGAAATAAAGAAACTGCAGGTGCAAATTAAAGAAGCAAACTTACAGCTCGATTGCAAGTTTCTTTAGAAGTTTAAATATTTAATCACCACTTCGTGTTGTAGAATACTAATTTTCTTAATCGTAACTATAATCTACACTCAAAATTGTTTGATCTGATTGGCAATTGGAAGCCCTTATTGCAGGATTACATGTAATTGGGCAGATTAACTGGACAGTAGGGGGCAGCTGCATTCGAATGGTGTTTTTCCTTACACCTATACGATGACGATACGATGACCATAATGATGATGATGACGATTGCGATGATGAAGATGACGACGACGGCGACGATGATGATGATGATGATGATGGTAGTGGTGGTGGTGGTGGTGGTGTTTGTGGAGATGCAATCTCGTCCCCAGGGGTTAGCCTGGGGACAGACGAGGCTGGTGTTGGTGTGATGACGACAACGACGATGAAGGTGGCGATCATTCTAGCCTTAATGTGAAGAGCCGTAATATAGAAAAACATAGCTTAATATAGTGCATATGTCTGATCCAACACAGGGGAGTTCTTTCTGACGAACTTGCTGAAAACAAGAGGAAGCGAAGTAACAGAAACATGATAACTTGGAACAAGAAAGTAACAAAATCAGTTGGTCGGCCGGCAAGATTGAGTGGAGATACAATGCATCACCTCATTTGGATTTTCGCGCAGTCGCCAATTGTTCTTCTATGTTGAAGCTGTACCGCGGACCCATACTGAATGATGGAAAGACTTGAAGTAAAATCTAACACTGGGTTTAAGTTACCAAGAACACGCGTGACAGCTGATAACGCTGCATGCACATCGGCAGCGTGCACCCGTGGAAAAATAATGATCTTGGCATCTGCTGTTGAAACAAAGCCAAGACAACATGGCGGAGGATTATTTTCTGCTTTCCAGTATTGATGTCAAAGAGCTGACACACGGAATTATGTTGTTGACTCAAATCTCAACAACACTGATGACAATCCAATACATTTGTATTAGATAAAAAAGAATTTTACCTTTATTGCGTTGTCGTAATTTTTACGTGTTTCTAACTTGCGGATGAGATAAGAGGGATGCGAGGAAATTTCGCCCCTAAAATGATAGAATATCTGCCTTTTCTTGACCTCCAAGACCCAAGGGGCCTTGAAATAACTTCACAAGCTGCTAGACAGTGCTTTACCCTTGAGACAAGAGCTATACAAATGTTACAGACTTTATGCTATTTATTGCAATATTCAATTTTTTTTCATCAGTTATCTCATTTTAGAAACAATTTTGAATTTCAAAGGACAAATTTTTATCAATGCAAAAAGAGAAATTTGGGGAAATTGTCTCGAACGTTCTAACCACTGCTCTTCCAAAAGGATCTTACGCGTCTTCATTAACTGATGGCAGTGATGAACTATCTTAAAATTAGTTGGGTTTCTATCCTTGTGTATATGTCCTAGCTGGCACCGACTGGTTCTTACTTTTTGCGTCTCCTTTAAAAATTGTTTTTATTTAATGTCATTGATAATCTGGGAGCAATTAATTTTTTAAGAGATGTTGTGAAAGATGATTGAAGAACGAAAACACGGATTAAACCCTACGCATTATAACGGAGATGACAAGTTAATCGAGCTCGTCATGTGTTTTTCCTTAATTCCAGCATCAAATGTTCCATTCATCTGTAAGCCTCCCTGCTGATTTGCCCTAAGCATTGAATAATGATTCTCAACACTCCTATCGCATTTCTTTTTACGTTAATCACGGAGATATAAATATTCCCCGATGTTCTGTTTTGAGCTGTAAACTTGGCAAATGTTACTGCTACAATGTCGACTCCTAAGAGTGAGTCCCACATTTATATTCCCACCATCCTGTGTGTACTTTTCACACTCATTTTTAGCTCGTTATTTGTCAGACTAGAGCTGAAATTAGTGCAGTTTGAGGAAAGATTGAAAGTGTTCCAGAAAGACAAGGAGAGCTGTTGCGCGAAAGGTGAGGCGGAAAAGTTGTCATTTTACAACCTTTTCAGTACACTCGATAGTGACGTAGCTGACTGTGGAAAGTAGTAACTATAACTTTAATATATAGATTTAGCCAGGGCTAAAAGCGAGGCTCCCATTAATAAATTTATAATTTAAATTAAACAATAAACTTGTATTCGAATTCCACAATTCAGTTAACTTTAGAGCACATTTATGTTACTTTTGAGGGAAAGGCTACCAGATTTTAGAGAAAAATAATTTGCAAACAGCCCAAGAGTGAACCAAATCTTACATCGAGTTGATAGCCTCATATGTACACTCAAAAACTGGTAATTCATCTTCGATCACATTTAAGAGCCATAATGGCTCTTGATCACCGTAGATTAATTAGTGGAAAAAAAAATCAGGCCAACTTTTTTTTGCGTTCGACAAGTTTACTTTGCAAAATCTTGTCAACAAATCTGGGTGCGTGTAAACCAACTGTTTTTATCATACCGGCATTCATAAACTGTTAAAAAATTTCCAAAATCACCTATACGGCCATCCGGTTCTCACTTTTGCAGTGCGAGCTGTGGCGAGTGTTTGAATGAACATTAACAGAGTTACGCTCCAACATTATAAAGAATTTATTATGTTTATTTTTTATTTAATGGTTTAACGCGCGGCATTTTGAGTACTCCTGCAAACGATGTTCACTGAACGACTGAAAGCAATCGGCACAGCGAATAAAATTACAAGAGAGACTACTAACAATCAATAAAAGAAATATAATTCGGTGAAACATATACAGAGGCAACAATTTTCATTCATGAATACAAGTATTAAAGTGTCCATAAAAACTCTGAGTCTTCAAGCTTCAAGCTTAAGTTTATGTTTTAAGCCGGCTTCCCGGTCGTTGCTTTTTTCAAAGACGAACTCGAGGCAAGAAAATCGCTCAAAGCTTTCTTTTCCGGCCAGAATTATAACTAAATATTCTTTGGAACGTTTTCTTTCTATTTGCGGTGAGAAACTGTCTAAAGGCTTTTTAAAGTTCTGTAAGCTTATATCAAACCTGATACTCGGTCAGATCATTGTCACAAATCTTACAAACGTGCATAAACTAAATGCCCGCATAAACTCTGCCTGAATTCATTAAATTAGATACAAAAAAACAAACATCAAATACAATAATTTCTCTGGCTTACCATTCGAGGTGCAGCTCCTGAAAGGTATCAAGAAAAGCCAGTATCGCTTCAGACTTTGCAATCCTCTTACGCATCAAGCAAGGTGAAAACCAAAACGATGCCATCCGAAATCGGATTTCCGACTTTGACAAGCGACGTATTCCTCAACCAAAAACCCAATAAACAAACTAGCCATGAATAACAAAAGACTCCTGATAGCAGCTGAATTTCATTTTGCACATCCAGTGGAAAAAGACAGTTAAAAACATCACAAGTTGATACAAAACTCTGTCAGCTTCAGCTGTCAAAGTAAACAAGATTCAAGATGCTGCATAAATTTTCCGCATGAACTCACCTGTCAAATTTTGACCAATCAGAGCATAAAAATTGGACGTAGAACGTGACCAACGCGTGACCATGGTGAGAAAAGTCATAAGCAACTGTCTTCCCTGCCTGTAACAGCTGGCTGAATTTTCGCGTCCAAGGTCAGTTTGCAATCAAAATTTTAATTGTGTAGCACATAAACACAACATATTTCATATGAATTTAGAAAAAAAATTGATCTTGAGCCTGCGATCAATTGAGAACTAGTAACTTGTCAGCGGATAACTTCAAAAAAATACTTGACCTCGATGGGTCGACACCTGAGCCCGCGATACGGTCAAGTGACACTGGTCAGCGGGTACCCCGTTTTGACAGCTGTCAATTGATCAAAAGATTGATGTCCAATATGTGTGCATTATCAGTTTAACTAGTAAAAGTATGAGATTGAACATTGTTCGCGATCTAGTAAAACAATTAACTGGTCAGCGGACAGCTTCCAAATAAATCATGTCACCTCGATGAGTTGACATATGAGCCCGTGATATGGTCATGGGATACTGGTCAGTGGCTATCCTGTTTTGACAGCTGTCAATTGACCATATTGTGAATGTCCTATACTAAAATCCTATATTAAAGATGTGGACTTGCCAAGACACGCCTGAGACACCCCTCCCTTCCTTTTCATAGTCTCCCCTACCCCACCCGTACAATCTGTAGACGCGTACGTACGTACGCTCGGTCAATCACGTGACAACCAAACGAAAAGAGGTTGACCATATTCCATGGGTATGGGGCTCTGTCCCACGCGCGCTTCGCGCGCGCGGGAGCCCCGCTATTACCAGGAGGGAAGTTTTCAAAAACGTCTAACGATTACTTAAAGGGACAGTGTCCCGATTATGCGCACGCGCGAGCGTCATCTGTTTTTTCTTCAAAAGACAATAGAACTGTCATATTGACTTGACAAGATTTCCTTCCGGACCGCACCGCCGACAGAGATATGTTGTTTATATTCTCAAGTAATGTTTTAGACTTTCAAAGAAGTCTTTCGTCTTATATAAAAATTTGGCTCGCGGTTCGAAGACTTTAGCGATTTTATCGTTAGCTGGGCCGCCTCGCGACCCGAAAATCTCGTTCCGCTCGCTTTAAAAACATATTTTCTAATTTGAAACTCGTGTCAGAGGTCAGTTGTTACAAGTCTAGTAATATCTGCCTGATTTGCTCGCGTTCTAGCCTCAAACGTTTGAAAGACATAAATAAAAATGCGATCTCAACGCTATGAATCATGAGAAAGGTTAGTCAAAAATTGTATTATGATTTCATGGCACTAGTTTTTCTAAACATGTAGCGCCTGTTTGTTTGATTTTGTCGGCCGTTAGGGAGATTCATTTAAAAAAGTTTACTAACGCGTCGTTGCAAAACATTCTGCTTCACGAAGCTCCCCTCCACAAGATCTCCTCAGTCACATCAATGTCTCAATGGTTTCGTTCTTACAGTCTTTATTGTTTCATTTCTGCGTATTCCTTTCACAATTATCTGAGCTTGTATGGAAGCTAGCAGAAGAAATAAGCCTTCAATCGGCATCAAAGTGCTTCCAATCTTTTGGTCCTCCGGCCAACGGCAATAAAAGTAACGCCAAAAATCCAGATTTTGCCCAAATCGAAACTTAACAGGAACAATATATCATTGATCTGTAATCCTGAGAAGTTTTAGTGTCGTATTGAGCCCGGTCAAGCGCGATGCAAACGGATTTTTCACGGTTCTCTTACTCTCCTCGCATCTTTTGATTTCGCGACATCCTGTCCAAAAATCAAAGTTTGGTGCATGCGCAGTAACGGGATACTGTTCCTTTAAATGCAGCTTTTATTTACCAAAACCGCTGTGTACACGTCAGTCTGATAGAGAACTGACTTTGACCGAAGAAAAATTGCGTTCGACCATGCACTTCACGTGGACACTCGAGTATATTTGGGAACTTATATAAAGCAACCACGACGGCGACAGACAAGAAAAAATCGCGGGATTGATTAGCGAAGCAACAACTTTGCACGTGCATCAGGCTTTTTTGTACATTTCTTTGCCGTTTTTGCATGACTTGGACGTGAAACTGCCTTCCTTTTTCTCTACTTGGACCAGTCCTTAAGAATCGACTCCACCGAAAATTTCCCCAATGTTAGAAAACTTGAATGGAATGCAGCAAGGGTAATGAAGTTTGAAACAGCTCGAATACGCTTTTCAAGTGACGTTTTCACTGCCGTTGTGCGTTCGAGGTTGCTGAAGCTCCATATTAAAAACGGTGAAATATCTTCAAAATTAGAACATTGTTACGTAAAGGCATGTATCATGTGACGCGAAATAATGGCAAGATGTGATGCGCTCTTCTTCCAGAACAGTCTACAAAAGGGAAAGAAGACGTATTGGCCGCATTTTTTTAAAGCAACTTTTATCCCTTGTGGTTTTGCCTTGGCATTTTAGTAGATAGTTCAAAAATAACATTTAAATGTCCTTAATTTCCACCTATTATTTTAAATCAGTACTAGATTACGTCGCCACATGAGAGATTTTAAATTTCTCGGTAACGAGCAAAAAGGCAGGTTGAATTTCCCGTTAATGAAAATGCCATGTTTCACGCATTTCGAGTTTTAATAACTGGTTCCTCGTACTGACCTGAAGCGCACGTCACGCGAGAGTGGGACAAAGCCGTCCTTTCTCTTTTTGCCAGTCCTAGCGAAAATCTTATTAAGGTTTTGCCCGTTCGCAACAAAAAGGTAAGAGGAAGTTATAGCAATGGTATTTTTTTAAAGCTGTCCTGTTCTTGACCCCTGAATGGGAGCCCACATTCCCAGAACGAGAAAAGGAGATGGTTCTCTCCCTATTCTCCCACTCAAAAGGGCAGAGAGGCCTGGG
Source organism: Porites lobata (assembly GCA_942486035.1). Classification (NCBI taxonomy): domain Eukaryota; kingdom Metazoa; phylum Cnidaria; class Anthozoa; order Scleractinia; family Poritidae; genus Porites; species Porites lobata. The sequence continues at coordinate 2,000,877 of CALNXK010000083.1, forward strand.
GAAGAGGCTACAACGGACAAGTTAAGGAAACCCCTTGCAGCTGTAACAAGGCCACACGAGATCTATTGTGAATGCAAGCAGTAAACGAACAATATTGACAATGGAACGTGGCCCTAAAAAAGCCAGTACGACATGTAAGGGTCCAATAAAATCAGAGGCTTCAAAAAGAGGTACGAGGCTACTGAAAATGTGTAAGGCCTGAAAGGGAAAGACAATGTGCATTGTGACAGTTGATTACCTGGCTTTCTTTTAAAATATCTTTAATTCGTTTTGTATGTCGTAAAATTTTTGCTTGGTTCCATTTTAGCTATTCTTTTCATGTAGCTCATAGTACAGTTTGATTACACATAGAAACAACAGAAAATCCAATTGAAGGAAAGATCGCAACGTGATCTTGTTGTTTAACAGTGGCGAAAGAAGTGGCTCCTCTTTTCAATCAGGTGGGAAAAAACAACGATTTGCGAGTGAAGCACCAAGCATGGACTAACTAGCGGAATTAAGCGAAGGCTTCTCCCTGTCTGTGTCATCAGTTTCTTCATCAGTGCAATAGCCGAGTTAAATCGCGCTAAATTATTTATGAAGATTTTAATTCAAGAGGGTGGTAAAATAGTCAGCGACAAATAAAATTGGCACAAAGCACCCCCTTTGTGCTCAGTAACATCCGATTTAATGCCCTACGAATAAAACTATAGAAACGAAGAAGAACACTAATTTCCGATATATTTCGTTCGTTTTTCTTTTGTAGCCACGAGCGTCAAGAAATTGACGGAAGGCCGTAGGGGTCGTTCTTTATCAAGCCGAAATGCCATCTCTCCCGAAACTCAAAAAGAAATAGCGAACACCATAACATACGCTATCAAGGCTTTCTGTGTTTCGGACGGCAATTCAAAAATGTGTCTGAAGGGAGAACCTGGCACAATTGGAGCACAGGGTATCAAGGGAGATGTCGGACCCAAAGGACTTAAAGGAGACCCTGGGCTTCCTGGTCATCAGGGGCCACAGGGTTCCAGGGGAGTCAAAGGCGAGAAGGGAGATCAATGTAAGGGATGTGGACATTCAATGATGAGTGAGGAGCCTCTTGAACAACGTGGCGCAGAGAGAATGGGTCAAGAGATTAGTGTCCCTGGGATTTTTGTGACACCCGCTGTGCAAACAGTTTCAGAGAACAAGACGGCAAGATTCACGTGTTATAGCCGTGGGTACAACACAGCCGTGGTTAAGTGGAGAAGGCTTGGAAAACTACTTCCCAAAGACAGAACGATTCTTGGAGAGACAGGGGTGCTGAAGATTAAGCGAGTGACATTCATGGACAGTGGTTTGTACATGTGCACTGTAAACAGTCCATCTGGCATAGCTCAGGCAACTGTTATGCTTAGGGTTCAAGGTAAATATGGACTGAAAAATTCATTCATTCATCTAGTTGTTCAAAAGGTGGATAGTGTTATCCACTGAATAAATCTTTATCTAATGTATAACGTAGTAGGTTTCCTCAACATTTCTCTTGATGATATGACGTGGATAATGCCTTCCAACTTCTGAGCAAATGGTTTCAGATTACTAGTGTTTTTATTTTTCCATTTGTACTTACGGAATATAGAATACGTTTCTCAAATTTAGGACGTTAAATCACCTCACATAATTATAACTATCAATACTTGTGACAACATTTTTCTACTATTCTTGAACAGTATCAAATATCTTCTGGGATAATAGAATTGAAAATTTGTGTTTCCTCTTATAAACAGCGTCAGTAGTTGTTCGCACTGCCTTCGATGTAGAGCAAACTGTTGTTTTGAGGAAAAACTGAGGAGCGTTGTTTTTATATTATTTTAGCTTCTCCTCGTGTTTACATTGATTCCGGTCCCACGTTCGTTATCAGAGGTGAAGATGCAGTCCTGCCGAGCTGTCACGTGATAGGCTATCCTCCACCGGTTGTCACATGGGCCAAAGTGCTTGGAAAGTTACCGCGAGGGCGAACTCTGCTTAAAGGACGGAGTGTGACGATTTTACGTGCAGAGAGAGAGGATGCTGGAAGCTACATCTGCAAAGCAACTAGTCCAGGAGGATCATCGCGGGCGGTTACTCAGCTAGTTGTAACCATAGTGCCCAGGTTCACTGTAACACCGATGGCCGTGATTGAGAAGTTTGCCGGAACCTCGGTGAGAACATGTTTTGCATAGCTGAATATCCATAGCTAATATCAGTATGTGCCGGCTGTTAGGCAAACTATTGATTGGTCATTGTCTAACAGCTTTTAAATTTGAACAAACAATAGTTTATCACAAACAGATAAGAAAACAAGGCGAAAATGTCAACGTCGAAAATGCTAAAATCAGAAAAAAATAACATCCTTGAAAGGCCACAAACACCGTGTTAAAATGCAAAAATGGCTTATTTCTGACCATTTTTTATTCCTTTTGGGGTGAAAAATTTGATAAGATCTGCTTCTCGTTCTGTGCATGGAGTCATCCTGGCCCGGTTGTTCAAACGTTGGATAGACAGCTATCCACTGAATAAATCACTATCTGATAGATAAGTATTAGGGAAACCCATGCATTGCATTATCCAGTGGATAGAGATTTAGCCCGTGGATAGCGTTATCCTCCTTTTGAACAACTGGGGCCAGATCTATAAATGAACAGATGAACGGCTTAAAGGAATCTATTTGTTATCAGGCTCCCGTTCCGAAGTTCGATATGTTAACCGCTAGGCTGCCACGCCTCCACTCGTTATCTCTACATGCTGGGGATTTTTTTTCACACGACGTTTTAGCTAAAATAAAAGTTAAAAAGTTATCGAGGGAAAACCTGAATTAAGCTCCCCTCTTCAAATACACCCCTGCCCCCTCCCCGCAGATTGTTTTAGAAAAAACACTTTTTACCTTTTTACTTTTTTACACAAAGGTTACTGTTAACTGTTCTGCCACTGGTGATCCAGATCCCGTTATTACATGGGAACCTATTTGCACAGGGAACCTTCCAAGTGAGAGATTGAACATTACAGAACACAGCGTGACCATTAGGGCCTTACAGCCAGACGATCAGGGCAAATACGCATGTGTAGCAACTAGTGCACTTTTCCGGGCGCGAGCAGAGTTTAATCTCCTTGTCAAGACAGGTAAATTTAAAAATATTTTGTTAAAACTTTAAATTTGAGTTAAATAATAACTAAATACTCAAACAATTCGTTTTTATGTCAAGACCACCTACAGGAAAGTAAATGGTGAAATCGTCATAGTAAAAGTTGTAGCATGTAATATTTTTTTCCTTTTACTCATTTTCTTTTAGCACGTGATTGTTTCACTTTGTATTCATCTGGCGTACGCACTAGCGGTTTGTACATGATAAATCCAGATGGAAATTCTTCGTTCCCAGTCCTCTGTGACATGCTTACTGACGGTGGTGGATGGACGGTATTTCAGAGGAGACTGGACGGCAGTACTAATTTTTTCCGTGACTGGGACGCCTATAAACACGGCTTTGGAGATCTCAACAAAGAGTTCTGGCTCGGTAACGACAAAATTAGTCGGTTAACGCAAGCCATGGATGTAGCTCTTCGTGTGGATTTGACCGACTGGGACGAAACAACGGCCTTCGCCAAATATGGAAATTTCCGTGTCGAAAACGAGTCCGTAAAATACAAACTTACTGTAGGTTCTTATACCGGAACTGCTGGAGATTCATTGTCATATCACAGCGCCTCGTCATTTACAACTATGGACAAAGACAATGATAGCAACAGAGGGGAAAATTGTGCAATTAAGAGCGTGGGTGCATGGTGGTATAACAGCTGTCATGACTCTAATTTAAACGGACAATACATGAGCGTTGGTAAGCGGGACTCAAAAGGAATGGTCTGGTACTACTGGAAAAACAACCTCCAGGCACTGAAAACTTCACAGATGATGCTGCGACCCAAATCCATTGAGTGACTTGAAGTAAAAGTGGACGTGAAACTATTTCTCTTTCAGACTCAAGCCTCTTTAGTAAGGACACCAAAGTAGGGTAATCGGCTCCTGACCAAAATGATAAAGCTAAGTGCCTGCTTTTAAGAGCTGTCCTTATTATAGGGGGATAATCGTTAAATGAAGGTGTCCGCAATGAGCGACACTTCAGGGAGTTTTCAAGAATTGTCAGCGTTAGTGTTTTTTATATCATCGATCTTCTCTTTACCTTTGATGACACTCGAAAAACTTAATACCTAAATTAAGCTAGTTTATATAACAGATTAAATTGAAGTTAATGTGGTAACCAGAGATCTGCTTTTACGAGAAATCAGGGACAAACCAAACCTCAGGGGTGGGGGCGGGGGGTACCTCCTTATATAATGCCCTTAAATCCTTAAAATCTAACAAAGCTGTTGGACTTGATAAGCTAAGTGCTCGCTTGTTGAAGGATGCCTGTGACGTCATCGCCCCAATTCTAACTGGTTTGATCATCTTTCACTGATGGAGTATTTCCAGGGGTCTGGAAGTGTGCAAAAGTCACTGCATTATTTAAAGATGGAGATAAGTCATTAAGAGCAGATGTCAGTAAATATCAACGTTATTACCAGTATTGTCAAAGGTGTGTGAAAGAATTGCGTTGAACCAGCTGACGGCATATTTAACAACAAACAACCGTCTTTCTGCGAAACAAAGTGGAAATAAGAAATTTTATTCCACAGAAACGGCACTTATCCGCTCCACAGATGCCATTTTGACTGGCATGGATAAGCAGGAACCCTCTGCTATGGTTTTCTTGAACATGAGTAAGGCATTTGACAGTATAAATCATGATATTCTCCTTTTAAAACTACAACATCTCGGTATTTCTAAATACGCTCTCGCGTGGTTTACTAGCTACCTGACCTACAGACACCAAGTCGTGCTTATTAACTCGACGCTCTCGAATTCGTTGCGTTTAAATAGTGGTGTTCCTCAAGGAAGCATTCTTGGGCCGCTTCTTTTTAGTATTTACATTAACGACTTACCTTCTGTTCCTAGAAACTGTTTAACGCAATGTTACGTAGATGACACTAAACTTCAGATTTCTTTTAAGATGTGTGATTGTCCGACTGCTATGAACGATCTAAATAGCGACCTTCTTTTAATACGTAATTGGTGTTTTTAACAATTTTCTACTTTTAAATCCTGACAAAACAAAACTCGTAGTCTTTGGAAGCCGACAACTACTTGCCAAACTCCCCGACTTCAAAATATCTCTTCTAGGAAAAGATCTCGCTCCTACATCTTCGGCCAAAGATCTCGGGGTTGTTTTAGATCCGCAACTAACGTTTGATGACCATGTTCTAAAAACTACGTCATCTTGTATGTCAAGCCTCGCACAAATCAGTCGGGTTAAACATGTTCTTGACCGTAACCAACTGGTGACAGTAATAAATGCCCTAGTCTTTAGCAAAGTACTGTACTGTTCCACAGTGTGGTCGAACACCTCGAACAAAAATATCTGTAGACTACAGTCAGTGCAGAACTTTGCCACGCGCATTATTACAGGTACCAGGAAATTTGACCATAAAACCCCCGCACTAAGAGATCTACGTTGGTTTCCAATTAAACAAAAGCTGTTCTTCCGCGAAGCTCTCATGGCATTTAAATGCATGACTGGTCAAGCTCCACATTACCTCAGCGATCAATTTACAAGAACAAGAATTGCGGTCACCGGGCGCGTGACTCGAAGTTGCCAATTATTAAACATCCCCTTGTATAAGTCGAGTACCGGACAGAGAACCTTCCACTACCGCATGCTGCACATTTGGAACAATCTAGACAGTACTCTTAAAACTGCAAAATCGATTTCTACTTTTAAATTTTGTCTGAAAAATAAGTTGATTACTGACTTTTTAAATAACACGTTATGATAGTATCTTAGTATCTTTCTAGTATCTTATTTTATTTGAACTTAAAATATGCATATTGTATAGTACGTAGTGAGAATATTTATTATACGATTAATTCTTAAATAGGTATGTTTATTTTGCTTTGTTCACCGCATTCTTTCCTTTTAATCGAATTGTTAACTACTTCTCTTATCTTAATAAGTTTTTTTTTTTTTTTTAGTCGCATTGTCACTGAAAAGCCCCACCAGGGGAGTGTCAATAAACTATTGTATTGTATTGTATCAACCGTAGGTCTACAAAAGTGAAAAATCGAAAATTCTCAAAAAAATTCACAAAGTAGCACTAGGTAAGCTGTTAACATAAACGTAATTTTTACTTCGATCCGATAATTATTTTAGACGTACGGGGGGGTTATTGGTTTCGTGTCTCTCGGACCGGCTTTTACAGGCCCAAGAGTCAAGACGGCGTGGCACGAAAAAATCGTTTCAAAAATCAAATCAATTGTAATGCGAACAACAAATAACATATTCAGAAAAGTACATAATTATATACATTTTATAAGGTCATTTACTCAGTTTGAAGGAAAATATAATGTTTTGGAGATTTTTCATTATCTTCAATATTTTGAACGTTTCCGTTCGATGAAAAAATGGCAAATTTCAAAGGGGGTCTTAATGGGGTTAACCGATAGGCGTAAAACAGCCAAAAATTTAGTCGATAGCCGTAAAAATTGAAAAATTTCAACCCTGTTCGGCGTACTTCCCACGCAATCTCGGTGAAGGCATTTCGGTGGCGTATCTGAGAAAAAACTCGCTCGGACCACGTGACCCGAAACGCATTAGCCGCGCAGAATAATGAAGCCTATCGACAAGGCAACGGCAGACAGTCTTTCTGTACTGTCCTTCGCTATCATTAAAAACTCTGAACACCGGAATTTTGTTATTGGCCGTTTCCAAACTAGAACAAGAAATGAATTATCCGTCTGAGACTGGCCTGTGCACAGTCGCCCCCTCCCCCACAGACATCCCTTCTCCGATTTTTCTGAGGGGAGGGGACGGCTGTACACAGGCTATCTGAAACGAATAATCCATCATCAAACTGTCCGTCAAAATTAACGGATAAAGTCAGGCGGATTGTTCATTCAAAATTAAAACCCTTTCCATTTCAATTTAAGACGTATTACCTATCTGACGCGAATTATCAAAGGGATAACCCATCTCACACGGATAATCCGTCTCTAGTGTGAAAACGGCCATTTCTGTCAGTAAATGAATGTCCCCCCTGCCTTGAATTGGGCGTCCGCTTGTCTGCTTTTGCTTTTTCACAAAGATTATTTTTAAATTGACTATTGACATTTCTACGCTTAAAATAATGTTAGAAATGAAATACTTTATAAATAGTATGATCTATCAAATGTTAAAATTTTTCCAAAGAATAACTTCATTTTATCCCGAGATGATCCTAAGGCCGTTATTTTGCTTTGAAGATACAAAAAATACAGGTTTATTAATATTTAACTGTGAAAGGTTTGAACCCAGGAGTCATTTCAAAAGTAGGTTGAGTTTGATCGTCCGGGTGAACGTAGTCCTGTTGTTTTTGACAGTGACTGACGTTTCGACAACCTGTGCGATAGTCATCTACACAGTCAAAGTGAGTTGTATCACGTCAGTTGATGGTATTATACTCTGGTTATTAATCTGATTGGTCAATTACGTCACTATGTTATTGGTCGTCTGTCGGTTAAGCCGTGATGTTATTGGCTATGAAGACTCGTAATCAGTAATTGGTGCGTTTCCTCCATTGTCACAGTTAAAGAGTTGTCTATTGTTAGTCAAATTGTCAGTTCTCCAGTCGTTCTCTCGTAGTTAGTTTTGCTTGATCTCGTCAGTAAGTCGTTTGTACGGCGCAGGTAGCTGTTGGCTACGATTCAGTGGCGTTTGTTCTAAGTTAGTAAACCGGCTTTCTAAAGTAAGACGTTGATAGTAGTCTGAGAATACGTTATACATGTCGCAGAGTCCCAGTCAATTTGATGTTTCGTCTTTAAATGGTGCTCAGCAATGTACTGTACATCAGAGGCACCTCTGAAACTATTGCACGTATATTACAACCTTACAATATACGTGTTGCACACAAACCGATAACCACTTTACGGCGACTGCTTACTAATGTCAAGGACAAAGACAAACCGGAGGACAGACAGGGAGCAGTATACAAGATGCTGCGACTGCCAGGCTTTCTACATTGGTGAAACAGGCAGAAACCTAAGCACGCGACTGACAAACGCGCGACGAGGAATGGTGACGTCAACAATCACATTGCTGAGTACCATTTAAAGACGGAACATCAAAAAGTCTTAAAATTCAATACTTTTTACGTCCAGGAAATCAGATTTTAGCGTACAGAACGAAGTTGTGAGTGTTTGTTGTCCGTACCTTAGCATGGTGTTCCCATATATTGGAAATGTGAAGTATCCACACGGGAGAACAGATCAACAAAAGCGTTTAAATCCAAGCGAAAGATCCCAAACGCGGCAAAAATTGCGTTACATTTCACAGAACGACCGCTTGCCGCTTACCACTGTTGTCACTCTATGCATGCTTTCACTGGAAGTTGCGAGAAGTTTTCATTCCTTAGGTATGATTCTTGATCAGCGCTTCCTTAGTAAGTAAGTAATCTTTATGTATCCACGGTTGTACAGATTCATCAGACATGAAATATAAAAATTTAAAAAACCTCAAATACATTTACTGGGTTTTGTAAAATTGTTCAATCAAGTATATACGAAAAAAAAAGCCTGTTTTCCATGAATGCCGTGCCTTACTTGAATTATAATAGCTGTGCAAAAGTGACTTAAAATTATTTAGCGATTCTGCTTGCCTTAAAGTTTCAGGAAGACTATTCCACAGAACAGCACCACTGTAGCGACAACTATTACGGAGATAATTAGTGCGTGGCTGTGGAATAGTTAATTTATTTACAGAATCTCGAAAAGTGTATGAGGTGGTTTTGGATCGAGCAATAAATTTCGAGCTTAGGTACTCAGGAGCAAGGCCATTAAGAGATTTAAAAACCATTTTAATGGTTTTTCAGCGTGATATCCAAAAAGCCTTAAAAGGCTTTTTGGATATCACGCTGAATACTATCTAAGATTTTTCCAATTTAAATTTTGGAACAGCTACGATGCATCTGCGTCATAGCTTGCACGATTTTGGAGTTTTTGAAGTTTGTCTGCTAGTTTTATGCCACAGCTTCCCCAAACAACATTGCAATAGTCGAAATGTGGCTGAATCCTGAAGGCTTTGTAGATAAGATGCAATGTTGCTGGGGGAACAAATTGCCTGACCCGTTTGTCAGCTGCAACACCAAAGGCAATTTTTTTAGGCAACTTCTCGATATGACTACCCCAGGTAAGGTTTGCATCAATGAGTACACCTAGAGATTTTGACGTTGATACCTGGTTTACGGGAGTACCATTGATGCTCAGAACGGGAGAGGTAGTTAGGGTGTTTAGCAATTGTCTCGAGCCGATTAGCATAAATCCAGTCTTAGTCATGTTAAGTGTGAGTTTGTTAGCGATCAGCCACTTGCTGATATTTAGCAAGTCTTCATTCAAACAGGACTGAATGATATTCACATCTTTATCAGCGTAGGTAAGATGCGTGTCATCGGCGCACATTCTAGGATAAGAGCTAGTTAAGCAATTTGGTAAGTCGTTTATGTATAGCAAAAACAATAGAGGACCCAATATAGTCCCTTGAGGGATACCACATTGCAGAGAGCAGGTTTAGGAAAGTGAACCACTAACAGAACACATTTGAGTTCGGTTTTCTAAGTATGATTTAAACTAATTGTAAGCATTTTCTTGAATTCCGTAGGCACTTAATTTAAACAGTAATATCGTGTGGTCTACTGTATCAAAGGCCTTTTTTAAATCTAGAAATACTACAGCATTAACGTTTCCACGATCAATATCAAAAGCCCACCTATCGGTCGCCTCTAGTAGAGCAGTGACCGTAGAATGGATAGAGCGAAATCCGGATTGACTTTTTGAAATAATGCTATGTTCTGAAAGGTACGCGCGCACTTCAAGAACGTTATTCTTTCGAATACCTTGGCCACCACAGAGATAACAGAAATGGGACGGTAATTGTTCATATCACTCGAACTTCCCTGTTTGAATAGGAGTAACTTTAGCACATTTCCAGTCATCTGGGAATATGCCTGTAGTCAAAGAACAATTAAAGATCTTGCAAATAGAAATGCAAATTAAATCAGCACATTCACGGATTAGTCTTGCAGATATTTTATCGAGACCGGTTGCTTTTGATTTGTTAACTGAGTTCATTCAATAGTGAAAATACTTCACTGCTATTTGTCGGAATAAAACAGAATCTTTGGTCAGTGATGTTAAGATATTCAAGACAACGTTTGTCGCCGTTAGCTTCTGACGGGATCTCATCAGCAAGTTTCGGGCCAATAGTGGAAAAATGTTCATTAAACGCATTTGCCAAGTCGGTAGTTTTGTTTATAGAAACACCGTTTACAATTAGTTCTTTAATAGAGGAGGTGTTACTTTTGCGAGATGTAAGTTCGTTTATAGTTTGCCAGGTGCGTCGAGAGTCATTTTTGTGTTCAGTAAATGATTGTTTGTAATAAGATTCCTTTGCGATCTTGATGTTACTGTTAACTTTGTTGCGAAGTCGTTTAAATTCACCCCAATCCTGTAGGTTCTTTGAACGTATTGCTTTCAACTTCATGATGTCTCGTTCATGCATACGTTTTTTCAACTCTGAAGTTATCCATGGGGATCTTTTTGAACGGACCCGCTTTGTTCGTAAAGGAGTATGAGTGTTAACAACATTAAGAACTTAATTTTCCACTCACGCCACATGTCATTTGGCCATGGGTCTGAAAGTTGTCTAAGACATCCCAGTTTTGAGAAGCAAAGTCCCTGCGAAAATGGTCACGATTGAAATTTTTAAAACTTCTGTAGTTAATAGTATTGTGTCTTTTGGAAACGGCTCCATTCGACAGCTCTCGATAAGCAAAAACAAGACTACGGTCGCTGATGCTGACATGACAAACTCCAGAGTAGACTACTTTATAGGGATAGTTAGTATATATCAGATCTATTAGAGTAGATGTTGTGTCAGTGACGCGCTCAGGCTCGTTTATCAGCTGGTGAAGGCCATATAGGTCAGTGATGTCCGAATAATGTATGAATGTATGTAATGTATGAATAATTAATTAGCTAAGTAGGATAATGTTGTTCAGGGCTCTCATAGTGAGCTTGGGCTACCTGTCGTTGTTCACGCTGAGTTTGAAGTCGGCGTTCTCACTCCAGAGGAGTTTCGGTGGAAAATCTTCCCGGGCGAGGATTTGGAGCCACTTGTTGTGCTTGTGTGTCATTTGCATGGGAAATAGTTCGTGATTCACCGATGGTAAACTTTGATTCACAGACGATGAATAAACACATCAAAGCGGCGAAGTCTATGTTACCTGGAAACGCAAAATGCTGTATGACGTCATTGGCGGACACCAAGCATATATTCAGAGAAAGATTTATTTATTTGTGAAGCCTCGAATTTCGCAGCTGGCTAAGACCACGCGCGGTTAGCAGACTACGCCCGCGCTTCGCGCGCGACAAGATTATAAAGTCGCTACGCTCGGAATTAATTATTTAATAATAATTTATCAATTTATATAGCGCATATTTACATTTTCTGATCAATAGCGCTTTACAATCATATATTTAAGAGAAATTGAAAATACAATACCGTGAGAATAAAATAAACTTACTTACAAACTATAAACGTACTTCTTAAAAAGATAGGTATTTAAAACTATTAAGTGATGTTGCTTGACGAAGCTCTACTGGTAAGCCATTCCAGAGTTTCGGAGCTGCTGCTGAAAATGATCTTGCATCCAGTGTTGTAAGCATCTTTCCCTTGGGATGGTCCAATAAGAGCTTACCAGTAGACCTAAGATTATATAATGAATTCGATTTCATACTAATAAGATCGTTAAGATAAGTTGGCGCTAGGCTATAAATACATTTGAAAGTCAAAAGTAAAATCTTATAGTCAAAACGCAAAGAGACCGGCAACCAGTGCAGCTCATAAAGCGCCGGTGTAAACTGTGGTGTAATGTGAGAAAACTTTCCGATGCCAAGAATAATTCTTGCTGCTGCATTTTGTACACGCTGGGCTTGGACTGATACGGTCATGATTGCCCACAGTAATGGAACACGACTCTAGTTTATCAAGCTGTTGTTGTGTGCCGACATTTTCGGAATCCAATAAGATTTTCTAGAGATGAGAATACTTCATTGGGAGAATTAGGTGGCCTGTACCACGTGACAACAACAAATGGTTTTGAATTCAAGACACAAATTTCTAGATTGTTTATATTTAGATCTGTGCGTACAGAATAGTTAGTGACGGTTTTGATATAGAAGCAAACACCCCCGCAATTTCTATTTCTGTCGCGTCGTAAAATCTCGTATTTCAGAATTCAGTATACCTTCATCTAGTCTCGTTTCATTGATTGAGATAACATCTAAAGGATAATTGGCAAGCAGAATTCTAAGTCCATCGATATGCTTAGTCAAGCTACAACCAGTTGCAAAAGTACTTGAGACATTGTACCGTATTTTGGCATAAATGGCCTGTCCATGATCTTGTGATTTGACCCCCCCTCCATCCCTTATCAAAGTTGCTAGCAATACAAGACCATGCCCAAAACTTGGAGGAACAGCTTTGAATGGGAGGGAGGAGGGAGGTCAGTATTATATCTCACAGACCTGTGACCATGAGGACCCCATGAGCGATTTGAAGCAAGAAAGGTCGTTTTTTCGTGGGAGTGTCTCAACATTTTTGCAACTGGAGCCATTTTAAAGCCACGTTTAGTAGGCAAAAAATTGTTGGTAAGATCTGGAGGGGTATCTTTAGTAACTTCATTTATCATGAGTAATGCTTCTCTCAAAAGACACGGCAATTCATTAGGAATTCAAATATTTTTAACATGACGTACAAAATCAGAAGCAAACGCCTTGGTTGCGGACAAATTTAAATGAAAGTGCGAACCCAGAAAGAATAAGATAAGGACGTTTCTCAAGACTCCTGTTGTCTCCTTAGCCTTGAGCGCTCCTCTCTTACGGTTTTCGCTGGAGTTTAGGATGTGGTCCACCTAGTATTTCACGTCTCTATTAAAAGAGAGGCAGCACTTCTTGTTCACCATTTCGTTGTCAGGCAGCGCCTTATAGAGTCTCAGCCTTTGGTTGATTTTTCATCTATGCGCTCTATCCTGGCAAACCTCGTCCCCATGGTGCTTTTCGCTGGCTTTGGCGGTGGGGAGCCCCACCTCCAAAGCCAGGGAAAAGCGCCCTGGGGACGAGGTTGGATCCTGGCAATGTAAACTTATACTTTTATACTCTGAGGGAGCCAAAGGGCATCCCTCCTTTTTTCTTCGTTTAGCGTCGTCCGACCGACCCAATTTTTTGAAAGATGAACGTTAGGGACTGTGCAATAATTATCAGGAGGGGGGTGGGGGGGCTGAAAAACTAGAGTTATCTAGCAAAAACTTAGACAGTACCCCCCCTCCAAAACAAGAAAAATGAATTCTAACCCCCCTCTGTTATGTTAAAAATAACGTCGCACTCCCCCTCCCACCACCCACTCACCCAAACACACACACCCACCCCTCACCGCCACCATTTTATTTACATCTCGAAAAAAACTTAAGGCCCCCCCTCCGTCAAATTAGTGATTTTACTTTCAGCGCCCCTATCTTGGCAGCAATTTTATGTAATGCCCCCCCCCCTCTAGTTTTTCAGCGCCCCTCCTGATAATTATTGCACAGCCCCTTATAACATCATTCCCAGGCATAAGAGGTTCGGTGATGTATCCTTTTTGCTATGAAATCGACCATAATACTTTCCGCCATATTGAGTTTGCTTCGATTTGGTGACCATGTCTTGTTGCGTTTTCAAAAACAAAAGTATAAACGTCTGTGGACAGACTACTCACGTCTAGACATCAAGCATCACTTACGGTATGATGGAACTTATCGCCTCTCCCTATTCACGGTAGTCTCCCTCGCAGCCGTTTTTAGTATCGTCACGCACCAGAAATGCCTTTAAGTAAATACCTTTTATATTGTCATGCTACTGTAAGCCTCTTTCCCTTTTTAGTTCAAACTGTGTGCCTCCTTTTAGCTGTTGTTTTCGGTTTTTACTGAAATTCTCGGCATTGAAGAAATTCACAACCACAGGAACTGGTTGTGGGCTTCTGACAACGAGCAATCCGGTAGGCAATGTAATGTTTGTGTAATAATTGAAAACGGCTGGCGAAAATAACGAAAATAACAGCTCCTCGGTGCTTTAAGGTATCCAGGGGAGGCGTAGGCGTATTTTTTATCTACAGAAACTCTCAGTTTTCGGCCTCTTCAGCAAGGAAAGACACACTACCAACTCCCTCGTATCGCCAGTGCTGATAACGCATTTCGAAAAACGTCGCCAGAACCTATAAAACGTTTTATGAAACGGTGTAAAAACAAACAAACAAACAAAAAATACTCTGAGATCACACACAACATATTGACAACGCTTCTTGAATAGGACGCTAACTGTCCCATTTATAAGACTTTATAAGAGCGGGTCTTAAGTTAGCAGGGACGTAGTGTCCTTATACGCACATACGCCCGTGCGTACAGCTGGTCTTTGGAAAAAAAAAATAATTTCCTGAGCTGAAAGCATTTTTATCATGAATTCAGGTATATTTTTCGTGAAGAAGATTTCAGAACTTGATCATAAAGTATCAGTGCCGCGCGCAACGCCATTCGTATGAGTTGCGTCGAAAAACGAGGCCACAAACAAGTGGTACGCGGTCAATCCGTGAAAAGTAACGCAATCTCCGTCGCCTTTTGAGAGCCAAAGATGCTCTTGCCGATGCTGTCTTTGATGTTTTTTAAGTCCAATATCTAGGAAACCCATGCTATATAAGGAATGAAACATGCACTCATAGGCTTTGTTCTTTTCGGTAAAATTCAATTCCTGGACGCAAAACGTTGTGATTTTAAAGTTTATCTGGTTTATTATAGCGCTTTGCCCTTTCAAAAACTTACGTGACTCGTGCACTTGGCTGGAGTTGACAGCGTAAATCTGCCTTTCTTTTGAGCAAACGGTTTTAAATTATATCAGATCGTTGGATAAACACGTCTTGGTTTCTGAAAGCTGATAACATCAAACCACTATTGCTCAAACTGATTTCTTATAGTATTTTTCCGAAGTTTCTGGTCATTGAAGGACGTAACAAACTAAGTCAATTTAATTACAAAGCTCTTGTAGCCAACAATGATCAATTGGAGAACGTTACAAAATTCAAGTATCTTGGAGTGATCATAAACAGCATCTTACTTGGCATGACCACATTGAACAACTACAAAGTAAAATAGCAAAGAGACTATAGGTGTCTTAAAACTAATCAAGCATCTTCTCCCAGTTTAAGCAATAAGGATCTATGTGTCAACAACAGTGCCCTACTGAAAACTACATTATGTGACATTGGCCATCTGTAAAAAGAACTTTATTATTATTGTTATTACTGTTAGTATTATTATTATTATAAGAGGCTAATGGTGATGTGCTGCTGGATGGGGTCGCATTTTCAATAGAATTACTAGAATGGGGTCGCACATTTTCGGATTTTGGGGGTAACAAAGTTCTTCATATTTACGGTTAGCAAACGTACCAGAATGTTTGTACTGTAGGTGAAAAGAAACGTGTTCTTCATTCAATTAAAAAAAAATGGGTCAATTCATTTCAGGATAACCTATTTAAAGGATTGATAAGGTAGATACATAAATAGAGAGTGACTAAGTTGGGATCGCAAAAATTACATTTCCTCAAAAGTGTAGTAAGATGGGGTCTATAACTGGCCACAGAATAGACTATAATGGGGTAGGGGCTCTGAGAGGCCAGCAGCACATACCCATCAAAAATTAACCCAAGTACCCCCTCGGAACCGAACAAAGTCCTTAGGCCAAGGGCAAACGTCGAACTTCGTTTGGTTCGTCATTCCTCGCTAACGCCAAGTTCCTTAACGAGATAATTTACAACTAGTAATAGTTGACACTACAGCTGCCCCCGTTCTGTATATTGTCGGTCAATAGTATTCTTGCTGGTTGTGTAGCTCTTTGAAATATACCGATTCATAATGAAGATTTTCACATATATTACATACTGACAATAGGTGAGATAAATACAGGAAACGCAAGGTTTCATGCACAGTTTCAGCTCGATTTACACAGCTTTGATCAAAACATTCTCAGTTTCGAGAATAGTTTATTCTAAACCATAAGAAAAGATTTAATTAGAAGTTGAATTTTTCGCTATTTCTCTTTTTCTTTTTACATTCAGGTCATTTTATTTGCCGGAAAGTAAGCCTTAGAAATTAAAAGGATGTTTGATCGATTCACGCTAGCGCATTTTAGTCTTATTTGAAACTTTATAACGGAAGGACATCTGTGAACAGGGAATAAGTCAGCACAGAATTTGATTGTCGGCGAATTTCTGTAAATGTCCATCAATCTGCTAGTGATAAGCTAGCCGTTGTTCACTCGTCTTGCTTGTTTGGGGCTGAGTCTTATTCCGGTCAGAGTGAGAAAGAGTGTCTGGCAAGGTTTCCAATATAAATCAAAGATTGTGAACTCGTGTCTGGCAAACTCTCCAAGTGTTTATATATACACAGTTAAACGCACCTTATAACCTCCCCTGCGCTTAACGAGTGTCTTTTGGCCCATAACTTTCAAAACAACTGCTCCACAAAATGTCACTGCGTAACGCAAAAGAGTATCGAAGTATGACTGCACAATAAATGTCACAAAATCTACCTGAGCGGTCCCTTAGGGATTTTTTGTCTTTACGTCATTCTAACCATTTCGTACTTGCGGGCGCAAACAATAGAAACGTCATCATTACCTACCGATTCCTCGCGGCCCCAGTTCGAGCAAATCGATATTTTTTCTAGTATACTGACTGTATATTTGAACTGTAAGTACTGTCCTTAATATACGCCCGAGTTACTAGGGTGCCTCCTCGGGATTTCGCCTCTGGGCGAAATCCCTGAGGGGCAATTATTCCAGGAGTGCACTTTGGATATGAGAAGGTAGATAGCCAACGAGGAGCGTGTAAATCCCAGGTAGCTATAATCATCTCATATCCAACAAGCGCGAGTGCAGTATGGAATAATTGTTTTATTAAAAACGCCCACAAAATATCGAGAGTTCTCCCCGACTTTATTTGTTAATTAAAAACAACCGTTTTTCAATTTGCTTTTAATTTTGAGCAGACTCGCAGACGCGTACAGTTACCATATTTGGAGAGCATGCTATAATGGCTCATATACCAAGATGCCTAAGCCAATCAGAGCTCTAGAAATGCATTATCCAATGATTCAGTTTTTAATAATACGCGTTATTGGCAGTATTAACCCAATGGACTAGACAGCCGTGGCACAGCCTCTTTAACGGAAAAGCCTGTCTGTTCATTTAGACCTTGCGGGTTTCAATTTCATTTCACTAGCCAGGAGTGGGTTCCAATACCAGACATAAATACTGTCACCATAATTGGAATTCAGGTTTGAGTTCCAACAGTTGTTGTACCACCATGCTCCCTTTCCAGTTACAGCACAGTTGTTACCATTTTCGTCATTATCTCGATCCTTTGTGGTGAAAGCCATGTCATTATGAGCAGTCAGTCGATCCTCCGCTGTACCAGAGTAAAACCCAACAAACAGCGTGTAGTTAGATGCCTCGTTAGTGACTGTAAAAGTGCTGTATTTCGCGTACTTGTTGCCATCTTTTTTTGTCTTAATTTCCACTCGCAGCTGACTCGGAATCTCTGTCAGTTGGTGAATCTTCTCGTTCCCAAGCCAAAACTCCCCTCTGATGTCACCAAAGCCGTTCTTGTACTCTTCCCACCCCCTGTAAAAGTCCCAAGCCCCATTAAAGCGCTTGTGAAATACTGTCCATCCTCCGCCATCAGTCTTCATGTCACAAAACACTTCGAAACTGGCTTTGTTCGTTGGGTTGACGGTATACACACCACTTTCTTTAAATCCAGCAGAAAACAGTTCTTGGCAATCTCGGGCTACAGTCATGATCAATAAAATATATCCATTAATCAATCCGTCAACGTAATAAGGAATGAGTTAGGGGTATCTGAAATTGTGTACTGCCATGACTATAATCGAAGTTGAATTGTTGCCTATTCAACTGGTACGACATCAAAGTAGTTACCCTGCGAACAGAGTCTCCTGCGATCTTCCTAGTTAGGAAAGATCGAAGCGACTCTGCTAGCAGGGTAGCAACTGGCAGTAAATGCGTATTTAATCAGGGACACTTAAATTGATTAGATTTGCAGTACAATTAAACTCCTTTAATACGGACATTGAGGGGCCATGGAAAGTGTCCGTATTAAGCGGGTTGAATTTAGAGAAAATGTAGGGGTTTCTTTTCCCCAGGGACAAAGAAAACTGTCCATAATAATGAGGTGTCTGTATTAAGCGGATGTCCGTATAGCGGGGTTCGACTGAAGTTGCATCTCGACTCAGTTAGACAGAGTTCAAGGGAAAACCCAAAAACCAGCAGGCAAAGAAAAACACTTCTTACCAGTTTTAACAATAATTTGTACTTCGGTCTCCACCTGAAGCAACCCACTCCGAGCAGAGCAGATGTAAATGCCACTGTCTTCATCCTTCAAGCCGCGTATCTTTAGCTGTCCATCCTTCACCTGCGTGCGTCCCCTGGGCAACTCTCCATTGCATCGTGACCACGTGATGTTCGGTACTGACTGTCCATCTGCAGAGCAGTTCAGTGTAACTGACTGTCCGTGATAACGCTCTATCTTCTTTGGTGGCTTGACGGTGAACTGCGGCATCACATTAACTACTAAAGTAGTCATGGCGTGCGAAGTGCCCATGGCATTTCTAGCGGTGCAGATGTATGTTCCTCCGTCCTTATTCTCTGCTTTCTTTATTGTTAAGGTTTGACCATCTACAGCGATTCTTCCAGTTGGAAGTTGATCGAAAAGCTTTGTCCAGGATATAACCGCAGGAGGATATCCGATGACTTGGCATTTGGGGAGACTGATATCTTTTCTGCTTTCAGCGTAGATTGGCCCTGGAGCGAGTGAAATGACTGGTAGAGCTGCAAATGATCAGTTTCATTCAATGAAATTACGTTTGTGTTTTTTCGTGTTGTGACTTTATCTCTGTTCTCCTCACTTCTGCCCTTCTAACTTTGAAAGAAGCGCCGGTACACTGAGCGGTTTGTTAGATAAAAAATGGTCCTGTTTTTTCTTTTTTTTTCATTTGAGTTAGTAAGGTAATGAGCACAAAAAGAACGGCATACATTAAAAAACAACACGCTTCAAGTGCAAGCCCTTCGTAGGAGTGTATCAAAGGACTCTTAGTGCAAAACAAGAATAAATTAGCAGTTATAAGCAGTATTAACCACGTCCGTAAGATAATAATTTGGTCCTGACTTTTGATAATAACTCGACGCATAAAGGATGCAGCTTATATCGCGATCAGGTGGATTTAGAAAGGTTAGTATTTATCCTGAAACTGAGACTGTAATATTAACTAGATCACAGATATTCGCTGAATTTCTTTTCAAAGGATCTTGCGGACATCAAGAAAAGAATATGAAACTAAAAGGAGAACTTTAGAACTACGTACGTACATACTTACTATCACCCACTGACTTCCTAATAAAAATTGCTGTGCTGTCGCAGGTGGCAATCCGATTAGTTATTGTCATTAAAAAGAGGAATCTTTGAATGTTTCCAGTTCAATCCGACTAGATTGCCTATGCAGTTAAATTGGTGCACAGCATGACTTTAAAACATATTTTCATGGTTTATTATTTTTTTATATACCTTTCACATTAAGTGTGACAGCAGCTTGTGCGGTCCCCTGGTGAGTGCGAATCGTGCAGACGTACACGCCATTGTCACTGATGATCACATTCTTGATAAACAGTCTTCCTTTGATGATGGAATATCTTCCGACGGGGAGAGATCCATCCTTTTTAGACCATGAGATGGTCGCGTAAACGTTTTTATCTGGTGCACACTGAAATGTAGCTGACTCGTTTAAGAAGGCAGTCCTAAAGGTTGGCTGAACTAATATCCCAGGGGCTTTAATGACATCATCTGATTGGTTCTTAACTGGCTGTAGATAAGTTGGAGTCAACGAACTTGCTACTCCGGGATCTCCCTTATCTCCCTTCATCCCAGCCGGCCCTTGAGGCCCGGGGGGTCCTGGAGGACCCGGAGGTCCCTGAGGTCCCAAATTTCCCGGAGTTCCTGATTTTCCCTGAGGGCCTTGAGGTCCTGCAGGTCCCTGGGATCCCTGTGGTCCTTGAGATCCCGGGGGTCCTTGAGGTCCCCGAGATCCCTTCACACATATCTGGCGACCTTTCTTGGTGCAGACTTTACGTGTTGCAGAGTTGACAGCTTTAGTGATTTGTTTTCTTATTGCTGGAGTTAGAGAACTGTTACTTTTGCTTGTGGCCTTGATGGCTCGAGCGCTTCGACTTATCTGTACAGCTGAAGGCAGGTTGGAGTCGATGTTCACGGAGTGGATATCTGTAAGAAAACAGTCATACAGACTCAATAGTCTCATCGTGTAATAAATGCATGGCTTCCTTGTCATATTGTTAAAAATGTTTTACACATTTTTAGCTTTATTCAGTGTTCGATTGGTTGGTTTGCTTGTGTATTATTAGATTGATACACCTTGCCTAGCGTGAATAGTGACTTAAGAACTTCCGTTTTTTCCCCTCCCTCCAGAATTCATTTTGCAGATTCATGGTATACCTACCATACAGAAGACAATACACCTTACCTTCCCTTCTATTGTCCTAAGCTGTAATTTCCTAATAAGGTTAAAAATCATCACCTACTTCTCGCAGAATAAAAAAAGCCAAACGCTTACTGCAGGGTTAGACTGTTGTATGTAAGGCTATAGTACAAAACAGGTGTCGCCTCCTGACAGATATAGTAAGCAAAATGTAATCCTTTTGGGCTTCATTAGGGTTGTGTCCTCAGAATTTTAGTTTTTATATTTTGGATTAAAATAAATTGCCTGCAAATTGAATAATCTTTTTTTTTAACCAAAGAGAGCCTTAGCTAATATCAAATAACAGAAGTTAAACTTATCGACGAGATGAGCTTGGGAGCGGGTACCTCAAAGGTGGAAGGGCCTGCAGCGCAAAAGGGGTGCCTTACCTTGGAGATAACCATGGAAACCAACCCAGCAACCACCCCCCAGCATCGTCACACTGAAGAAAAATTCAGCGGAATACTTACCATAACCCATAGTTACCTAGCCAGAGGGAGGGAGGAGTGGGAGCAAAACCGGCAGATATCACAATCAGTGACTAGTACTGATCTGCAATGATCACAATGCAAAGCAAAGCGAAGCAAAGCAAAGCTGAAATATGCCAACACATGTCAGCCCTTGAAGACTGCAAGGCCACCCCGCACAGGCCTGCATGCCTGGGGCTCAACCACTGACCTGCAAGCATTGTCTCGAGGTTAACCTTGCCTAAATTACAATTTAGCCACATTTAATAGGCTTCTGCAAATTGTTAGTATATATATAAAGACATTTTCAAAGCATCCATTTTTCTTGAAAACGAAAACACTATTCTTTCTCTTGCTGTAATAAATACGGAGTAGAGGACACACATAAGCTGAAAACAAACGAATTATTCTAAAGACCTTAATTGAAAATCAGTGCTATTGATCAGAAATGAACATTACACTAGTCGTTTTAGTATCGGCCAAGAATTGTTAGGAGGAAAATGTAGATTTCATTGGGTTTTTAATTTATTTCATGGCGCGTGGACTACAAAATTTATAAAATAGGATTTCAACCGTTCACTGATTGAATAAGTTTTTCTGATTTAAGTCTGTGCGAACTTTATAACCAGGAATGTTTATTTTCTGTACAAACATTGTAACTGGGATTGTTTACTCATGTATTTAATTATTGGAACAGTGTGCCTTACGAAATTTCTGTACGCATATTATATGTACCCTCGAAATTGAATTTTCTAGAAACAGTTATTCAGCTTAGTCCCTGAACAACTACTGGACCTTTCTCCTGTCAAATACCAACCGTTTGTAGTTTTAGTTTTCACATTTTAAGGAGTCCTGAGCACAGGAAACGCGAATTCTTTTACACCGCTTTCTTTGTAAACTTCCTAAATTCACTTGCTTCACTGACATTTATATTAATTAATTTTGAGTCATTTAGTTTAACTTGATAATTATGAACTTTAAAGCTGAATTTATCTAGATTTGTTTTCGGTGTTCAGCTGATTTTATTCAGCCTTCTTTCCATTTGTCTTGTGATGTTGTAATAAGCTGATCGGTTAGTATAAATAGAGCACTGTTATCGATTTACATTTTTTGATGCACATGGCTGTCGATGATTTACGTTCACGAGCTGAAGATTAAACTCGGTTGAAGTCCAAGTTTGAGTGCTGTCATGTTTTCCCAGTCGTAGCAGATCCTAGTACCGTGGAACGGTGACGAGTTCCTCTCCCGCTAGCCAAGCGAGTTGCAGATTTAGTTTTTCCCCTTGTTGTTCACACGCCAAAGTCGCTCGAATTCCCTTAACGCTTATTTCCCCGATTTGTGCTTGGAAGGGCAAAACCTATCGTCCCAGAATAGATTATCAATCCGAAGGGGGCATTCTTAAAGTCTATACTACCACTTTGATGTCGTCCTGATTTAGGCAATTTCCTTGCAAAGTTTTCATTTCTTTCGGCATCACGGCTATCCGGAAATGATAGAACATTAAGCTGACAAGAAGCATGAAAATGACCCTGTTCAAGGAAACGAGAGAATCAACGATCCTAAAACTGTAACTCAAAAGCTGAAGGGCTTGCGACCATTTTAACTAATTTAGTAGTCTCGATTGCCTTTTGTAGTTTCTACAATTCTTTGTTCTCTGAAAGAGAAACTGAAAGAGGCAGAAAAGTATAAAATTTCATTTTGCTAAACATCGAAAGAAATAAAAAAGAGGTCAAACTTAAAACGTTACAAGGCAAGGCAGACCATCATTTCAAAATCAAACGAGGGCTATCAAGATCTTTGTAGACCAATTTCTACATATTTAAATTCATACCTGGCCCCGAGGCTTAGACGAATAATACAAAAGAATTAACCTTGAGGTTCAGCAATGAATGCTTCGTAGCTAAAAAGTAAGAATTTTTCGATGTATTTCAAATTGGTCTATTTACCCTGTAGTTTAAATTGAATGTCGAGGCTTAATTAGCACCCATTTGTGGGAACAAAAATAAGATATTTCCGAACTTTAATTAGGAATCATCCAATTTCCATGAAAAGAGAAAGGAAAAAGAGCATTTTACAATGGAAATCTGACATTTAACAAAATAAGTGTTACCTTTGTTTAAGAAAGGAGGGTCCTTGGCTGTACCAATTGTCTTTACATGTTGCTCGATCACTTCGAATTTCTCCTTGAGAGCTCCTAGCTCCAGTTCTAATCTTACATAGCCAGTGCTTAAAAAAATTATGCTGATGAACATAACACAACAGCAAGCTACGAGGACGCGAGATATTCCACCAGATGAACTCGTCATTGTGCGCAAAGCAAAGTCTTCTAATAACTGAGGAAATCTGCCCGCATGAAATTTCCTTTAGTGACGAGGCCTCAGCTAAATGGGAAGTAAATGCTGTCAGTTAACCTGCGCTAAGAGATTCAGTCTTTGTTACGTGTCTATCGTGGATTAACACGTACAGTTGAAGCAAGTGCTGTCTTAGTAATACCGGATGAATGTCTCTGTTTTCCTTGTCACCAACTGACCCTTTCTATTATCTCTGAGTCAAATCTTTATAGTGAAAACTTCTAAGGGACCGGTCATTATTTATCACCACGAGGGGGGGGGGGATTTTTGGGGGGGGTCACTTGATTTTTAGGAGGACAAACGGGGGATCACCGGAAACTTTGGAAGGATTCAGAGAGGGGACCACTCAAATTTTCTTGGAAAATGAAGACATGGTTGGGGGGGGGGGAGGGGGGGGGGGGAATCGCGAAAGTTATCAAATGTTATTCAGTGAAGTAAGATTCAAAGGGGGGATCGGCTAAATTTCACCTTATTTAGCCCCAAATCCTCCACCCTCTCCCCGCTTCCCCCCCAGGCGATAAATAATGATCGGTCCCTAAGTGAAGCTTTGCTTTGACGTTTGTTTGGTATCGAACTCTTTGCATTTTTTTCCCTAGCGACCTTATTACCTCGCAATCATCTACGCTATATTGGCTTTTCATACTTCCGTTTTCTTGGTGACCAAAAGGCATCAAAGTCGTCAAAACCCCCGCGTCTATACCAGAGTTTCCAACAACCACAACAAGCCTTCGAAAACGTATATCTAGCATTATGTTTTTGTTCGCAAGCAAATCTATGTATTCTAAGTAAGTTTGCAATTTTTAATCCTGTAGACAGAAAAATGGCGACAATTGTCCGAAACAGAGCGAAGAAAGCACCAGGAAAGGATATAGACAAGAGAGTTCATTCTCTCTAGATACAGACCATTAATTTTTGTATGGGGAGATCAAGAGGGTGTTTCTTGGTTTTTTGGAAACCATTGTTGGTTTGCTTTGGGAGTGGTGTGGGATCGTGCAGTGTCTTTTCAATCTTTTGTCTAGATCTTAAGCCATTTGGCGATTGTACCCGTCTGCAACACCAAAAAACTACCAATCAATACACCTGAATTGTTTGCTTTCGGTAACTTAACATTACCATGACGCAGATTTTAAATGCAGTCGAATCTCTTCCTTCATGTGAAGGGGCGACTCCTGTTTGTCTCATTCTCATTCAAGTGATGAGGATGCTGTCTGCTCGTCCTCAGTCGCTCGCGATTACTTTTTGGGGGATGTTTGAGTTAACTATTAAAGAAAGCGAGGGAGAAAAGACTCACTACCCGCTCGCCCTCTGCACTCGTTCCTATCATCCCCCTCTCCCCGCTTTTCGCTTTTAATTGTCTCCAGCTCTTGCGCTTCTGGCTTGTTCAGTGCTCCCCACTAAACCTTAGGAAAGCCTGTGGAGGAGGCTGATTAATTGAAATTGGCAGAAATCGAGGATTGACAGAAAGCCAATATATCACTGTACCCTTAATGGTACCTCTTACGAACGTACGTTCAGAAATATTATCAAATAAATAAATGAATATAAATGCAGTCATATTGTATTGGACTAAAGTCTCCTTTAGGAATCAAATAAGGCCTGAGCCAAGACTAGATTGGATTCCCCCAGGGAATTAACTATAATTTTCCGACGAGTATCCCCGCCTTTGTTATCTGGGATTCTCCTCTCCAGGCAACTCTCCATAACGGCCATTTTTGTTTTGGCCCTGGCGGTAGAGGATCTACCTCCCTATAACGGACACCTCTCTACAAGGTTACTTACTTAGGGGAAAGGTTTGACATTAAAATGATGAAGGGCTGAAACGTTGACTCGGAGTCGAAAAGAATAGAGCGGTGATATTCAACGTCTCTTTGTTTGACGCACATGGATGACCGGTAGCCTCGGGCGTTGCCCGCCTTTGTGAGAGGCGATTTCCCCAACCCTTAGTTCGGAAGTTCACCGGCGAGACATGAATTAAAGTAATTTCTCACACTGTTATATTTGACAGGATAACTCGGGTGATCAAGTCCGTGAAATGCGCCTGAATTTTTCATTCTTTGATCCCGGGTTGCGATATCGATGTCATGTAATGTGTTATTGTGCTTGGCTGTGTATGGAACTCCCCATCACACAGAGCCTTGACAGTTTTTTTTTTCGGCCGCAAAGAAGAAGTTTAAAAGAAGAGTTCAAATGACTAAGGTAACGCTGGAAAACAGAACAAACAGTAAAAAAATACGAGTGAAAACTGCCTCGATCAGTCACCTCAACACGTCAGCATTTTTACTGGTTCTGTTTGCTAAAAGCTCGTTTTTACCTTGTTTTAAACAATAATTATTTTGAATGAATAATAAAACAATTATATTCATTCATTCATTCATTCATCCGCCCGTACCTTACTTCGTTCGTCCGTCGACCTGTTCATCCGTCCAAACCCGTCAGTCCTTTTGTTAGTTCGTTCCGTCGTTCGTTCTTTCGTCCCTTCGCTCCTTCGTTCGTCCGTCCATCCGTCTGTCTGTTTGTCCGTCCGTCCGTCCGTTCATTCATTCATTTACCCACTCGTTTGTTCTTTTAGCTTATTCATGTGTAGTGAGGATGTCACGTATATCAAACAGAACCATCGGAGGTCATCAGAGCACGGGGCTCCTTTCTCGTGAAAAACAATTCAAATTTAAAACAATCCATTTGTTAAGAAAGCCAACAAACAATCTTATAACTACACTAGACTGAAAATATGCCAAAATTAAAACAGAGACAGGACGGAGATGTCCACTGTTGTGTTTTAAAATGCATGAAGGGATTAATATTAAAAGGAACACGTTCACGGCAAACGGCGATCAGGGTATTGTTGAATAAAATATAAATGAAATAAACGGTCTTTTCTTGAACAAACTTCCTTCAACGTCTATTAGAGCATTCAGAAAAACAAAATCCTAGGTGAGAGAAAATGTTTGCAATTTCAGATATCGCTGTAGAAACTTCGAGCACGTTTCAGTGCAACAGGAAGAGGTAAGAGAGAGGCCAGGTCAAAAGCCTGGGCAGCTTTACGTCAAATTTTAATGAAAGAGAATATGCATGTTTTTCTGAGCCAAATTTTTGTAGGATCAAGTTTTACGAGCAACTGTCGTGGCAATCTTTCCGGGCTTTCAGTGGCTGTGAAAGAAAATGATTTGTAGAGATGAAATCCTTTAACTCCTCAAAATCTCATGAGGCCCTGCCAGGGGGGGCTCCCATGTCGCTCGTCTGAATTTTAAAACGTCTCGTGTCGGGGTTTATTAATGCTTCACGTCGCTGTCGAAAATTGAACGAAAATTCTTTGTCTTTGTCGGAATTTTAGAAAAGGAGGATAGCGATGGGTTTTAAAGAAACCATTACAGTTGAGCGATTTCTCAGTTAACCTTTCGCGTATAGAACACCTATACATCGCCATTCACAATTAAGGGTGTGTTCCTTTCGGTGAATCCAGAAACGGATTTGGATCTTAAAACGGATTTCACGTTCCTTTCGGCAAATCCAAATTCGGATTTTTGATCTGGTGAATCCTTTTTGAAAAAGGATTCACATTGGATTTGAAATCCGAAGAATCCGAATCCAGATTAACGGATTAGTCATCTACGCTGTTCCATTCACAGTGGATTCGAAATTAGTCAGATAACAGGGTGAAATAAGGTGTTTCCGCAATTCGGAAATGTTGCGGAAACCTGATGGTTCAAAATTCCGTCACGTTTCCGCAGGACGGATACGACGGGAAACGTGTAAGCTGAAAATGGAGCCATTGTTTCGTGTTTCCGCAGCGCTTCCGTGGACTTAAACGTGTCAGCGCGTTTCCATTGCGTTTCCGCAAGCGGTTTTGTACTGAAATTTGCTGGTTTTCATGATCAATCCCTGGTTTCTCATATAATAAAATTTGTTTTAACTGTACTGATTACGCTTCAGGCAAGATGAGGAATCATTTCGTGGACCTAAAATGTCCCAAAGAACAGAGATAATCGCCTGCGCTAAACTACACGTCGTAAATACTGGAAAAGTGATAGATGATTTCCTCTGTCTTTCTTTTCTAAGAGATTCAAAGATGTGTTATTAAAATTATTAACGCTCCAAACATTGAAGCTTAATTTGAAACAATTTAGAAACAGCAAAATAAATTATAAATGATTTTTTAACACGCTTGCACGCATTTTGCCTCGCTCTGGAGGCGTGAGGATTATGAGCATGCGTGCCTCGCTTTCACGTTGAATTTTGAATCGCGCGCCCTTTTGAACATTCTTCGCTGGCGGTTCGCCTTCCATTTTGGTGGTTCGTACATGCAGGGCCGTTTTTTTTGTGAAGATGAGCGAGGAGAGTGTGATAGATTGCGGAGATAGACTGCAGGGAGGAATAATAGTTCGAAAAACTATTTAAATGAAACGCCAAATCCCATGGAAGCGGTGACGAAGGAGTTCAGTGTTCACTCTTGGACCTCTTGGCGACTCGAATGCACACTGAGTGTTTCAACAATCATTGAGAAGAAAGAACGCCTATTTTAAACCGTGGATCCTTGTTGTTTCGTAAGTACATTGTGAATCTTGTTTAAATATATAGTAGCATACTTAAGTCTATGTAATAGCTTTTGGTGTCGATCATAAAAATCGTTTCGCATGTGAGCTTACATAAGCTTACATGTTTCATGCGACAGCGAGTTGCTCCCTACAGATCTGACCTTTGTATGTTGCCTGTAGTTTCTTTGATAACATCTACCCGTAAAGCACGTGTTTGTCTGATTTCTTTTGCAATAAAGACAAAGTTGCTGCTTCACCGAAAAAGAATTTTTCTGTATACTAATGCACATTTTAATGGCGAAGATGGCAGCCGTAAAATATGAATCTCGAATGAGGAAACGGAATCCCGGAACGGAGTACGGAATCAAATATCAATGACAGAAAAATATTTTATAAAAATTCCTTGACACTGAAATGTACAAAACATTTCCACTCCAATGTCTGAGAATGTAGATGTTTATCACAAGGATAAACCTGTACGAAAATAATATTTAATGTTCATATTAATTTTTTGCATACAATGTGCATTTCCTTACTAGATTTAAAACGACATTTACAATTTGCAGGGACCGATAGGAATTGTTCAAAATTGAAATAAATGTAGCACTTGTTACGAGACTTGTAGGGTTAAAAGGAACCTTTTCTCTTTGTGTATGTTCGCAATGACAAGTTTAATATGATGGTGCAGAAAGGTTCTAAAACTCACAAGATTATAGAGGGATATCATTTCCTTACACTCCAATTTGTCATTAATCTTTGAACACAAGAATAACAGCTTTATTTGATGACTGTTGCAACAGTCACCAGGAGATAAACAAGAATATTATTCAGGAATATAATTTCCTTACACTTCAATTTGTCATTAAGCATCGAACACAAGGAATATGTAACGGCTTTATTTGATGACAAAGCAACCTTCATTGACACAAGTAAGACGCCCATCTTTGAGTGGGAAGTTGCAATTCTATTTATCCATCTTTGAGTGGACAAAGTAGTGCTTGTGTCAATGATATTTCAAATGTTGCAACAGTCACCAGAAGATAAACAAGAATATTATTCCGGAATATAATTTCCTTACACTTCAATTTGTCGTTAAGCTTCGAACACAAGGAAATATGTAACGGCTTTATTTGATGACAAAGCAACCTTCATTGACACAAGTAAGACGCCCATCTTTGAGTGAGGAGTTGCAATTCTATTTATCCATCTTTGAGTGGACAAAGTAGTGCTTGTGTCAATGATATTTCAAATGTTGCAACAGTCACCAGGAGATAAACAGGAATATTATTCAGGAATATAATTTCCTTATACTTCAATTTGTCGTTAAGCTTCGAACACAAGGAAATATGTAAGGGCTTTATTTGATGACAAAGCAACCTTCATTGACTCAAGTAAGACGCCCATCTTTGAGTGGGAAGTTGCAATTCTATTTATCCATCTTTGAGTGGACAAAGTAGTGCTTGTGTCAATGATATTTCAAATGTTGCAACAGTCACCAGGAGATAAACAGGAATATTATTCAGGAATATAGTTTCCTTACACTTCAATTTGTCGTTAAGCTTTGAACACAAGGAAATATGTAACGGCTTTATTTGATGACAAAGCAACCTTCATTGACACAAGTAAGACGCCCATCTTTGAGTGGGGAGTTGCAATTCTATTTCTCCATCTTTGAGTGGACAAAGTAGTGCTTGTGTCAATGATATTTCAAATGTTGCAACAGTCACCAGGAGATAAACAAGAATATTATTCAGGAATATAATTTCGTTACACTTCAATTTGTCGTTAAGCTTCGAACACAAGGAAATATGTAATGGCTTTATTTGATGACAAAGCAATCTTCATTGACTCAAGTAAGATGCCCATCTTTGAGTGGGAAGTTGCAATTCTATTTATCCATCTTTGAGTGGACAAAGTAGTGCTTGTGTCAATGATATTTCAAATGTTGCAACAGTCACCAGGAGATAAACAGGAATATTATTCAGGAATATAATTTCCTTACACTTCAATTTGTCGTTAAGCTTCGAACACAAGGAAATATGTAACGGCTTTATTTGATGACAAAGCAACCTTCATTGACACAAGTAAGACGCCCATCTTTGAGTGGGAAGTTGCAATTCTATTTATCCATCTTTGAGTGGACAAAGTAGTGCTTGTGTCAATGATATTTCAAATGTTGCAACAGTCACCAGGAGATAAACAGGAATATTATTCAGGAATATAATTTCCTTACACTTCAATTTGTCGTTAAGCTTCGAACACAAGGAAATATGTAACGGCTTTATTTGATGACAAAGCAACCTTCATTGACACAAGTAAGACGCCCATCTTTGAGTGGGAAGTTGCAATTCTATTTATCCATCTTTGAGTGGACAAAGTAGTGCTTGTGTCAATGATATTTCAAATGTTGCAACAGTCACCAGGAGATAAACAAGAATATTATTCCGGAATATAATTTCCTTACACTTCAATTTGTCATTAAGTTTCGAACACAAGGATATATGTAACAGCTTTATGCGATGACAAAGCAACCTTCATTGACTCAAGTAAGATGCCCATCTTTGAGTGGGAAGTAGCAATTCTATTTATCCTTCTTTGAGTGGACAAAATCGTGCTTGTGTCAATGATACTTTCAATTTTTGAAAATGCCACAAGGAGATCAACTAGACGGGTATATAGTGTTTTTATATTGTTACACTTTAATTCTGTATTGTGCGTCAAGCACTTGGATAAGGGCTTTATTTGATGATAAAAGCAACCTTCATTTTTTAAATATTTGTCTTTGTAATGCACTACCAGAAAACTGCCTCATTTTAAGCTCTCTAGTTTTTTTAGAACCAGGCTGTTACAATAATATACATATACATGTATTAGTATTTTGATATAAATATTTGACATTTTCGTTTGGTCTTTATTTCTTTGAGGTATATTGATGCGGAGAACTAAAACATTGAGGGTATTTTGGTTAATGAAGTGAGGGGGAATTTTGGGTAAAACAGAGAAAAAAGGTAAGTTGTACACTCTTCTAAGTTTCTTGAATTTGGTACAGTGAAACCCCGCATTACGGCCACCTTGGTAATACAGTCACCTCGTTATTAGAGCCACTTTTTTGGCAGCCTGGCAAAAACCACCATACATTTTCTTGTAAAAAAACCCTCATTAATACCGCCACCCCATTAATATGGCAAAATTTTTTTGGCCCATTGATGACCGTATTAACAGGTTTCCACTGGTGTTGCTGACAAGTGCAATCTCCTAATAACATAAATACAAAAGATTCAAAAGCCACTAAATAATACCCACACCAAAAGCAGGAGGAAACCAACAATTCTTTTAGCAACACCAAGAAGCACTCTTTCTCTATCCTTTCCTAGAGACCTGCACATTTAACATGTTTTCCTTTTGCTAGGGGCCATTTTTAAGTACTGGATTCAGAGAAGTAGCCCCCAGACATGGTAAGGTGGCAAAATGGAAAACCTGAAGAACACAGAGTTTGGACAAGATGCCAATTTGAGAGCTAGAAAGGTAGGTAAAATACATGTACATTATTTTGTTAATGCTTGCAGTGAAAATATTTCTAATGTGTAGTTTAAGTCATCCACTTAGTGATTTATTTAGCCTGTCCTGTAACAGAGATGTGCTTTGGCAGTGCCTGGTGGCCCCTGTTGCATTACTGTTGCTCTTGGGTGACAAGGAAGTCTTAGTTTGTTCAAACACATTTATCCTGGGTACCTGGATCTTTCAGGTTAAGGGCACAAGGGTCTTTCATTTTTTAAGGAAACAACACATGTTTTGCATCTTTGTCTTATGCATA
Source organism: Porites lobata (assembly GCA_942486035.1). Lineage (NCBI taxonomy): Eukaryota > Metazoa > Cnidaria > Anthozoa > Scleractinia > Poritidae > Porites > Porites lobata. The sequence continues at coordinate 2,032,782 of CALNXK010000083.1, forward strand.
CATAATTTATGATTGTTATAGAATGCACGAGTGCCACACCCTACCCCCCTTTGACATTTTTAATGTTAACAGTGTCCTTCCCATTTATATGCAAGGTTTCATTGTAGTGTAAATTGCTCAGAGTAGAGAGCAAGAACCAAATCTAAAGATTCAAAATAGTCAGGGTGACTATTTTGCCAGACTAAACTGTTGCTGAAGAACAAAGTAAATGTTAATTAAATGTTTATCACAGTAGTCATGCCACTGTGACTAAATATGTTTTTTTGGTGTTCAGAAATTGACGAATCGCACAGACGTGTTGGACAAGGCACACCTTTCTCCGGATGACAAAGCCAAAACAAAGGCTTTATTAGACCTACACAAGGCTATCCAGGAGAGTGAAGACAATGAAGAGGGGGGCAGTGATCCAACACCCAGGTACATCAGGCCACTATGCTCAGAGAGGTCAAAGTTAAGAAACATCAATGCTGTTCTTGACGCCTTTTGTGAAGCTTGCATGTCAAATAGGCAAAGAAAGAGCAGCTGGGAAAATAACCAGAGGTTGATAAATACTTGTCAGACAGACCAGTACCAAATAACTGCCCCTCATGGGCAAGATGCCAATAATACCAAATTAGTGAAATGGCTACAGTGATCACTACTATGGCAACTGGGAGTATAAAGTCCAAAAAGGACGCCTTGTGCATGATGTCCAGAAAATGACCTTTAGCCGAAGCACAAAATGTGATGGCATAGTCGATTCTACATGAGTATAAAATTCTACTTTTCCCCTATTTTTCACTGGTTTAAAACCTATCATATTGTTTTACTCTTAATCAAGAAAGTATTTAACACTTCTAGTTCACTGGGCAGTAATTCAGTCTTCCCTGCGTTTTACTAACAACAAAACCAAATGAGCGAGAAGCCCTGTAGTGACTTTTGGGTGCCACTTGCATAAAGTTGAAATTTGACGGGCAACAGTGACATACTCTCTTCAGGACTCTAATCCACGACCATCATAGTAGAGGTCACTGTAGCAATTTGCTTAAAGTCCCTAATGTATTATTGTGCCTTCTTTAGTCAGGATGACCCTGTGATGATCCGCTTTAACTAAATTGCACAATCTTATTGGAAAGGTGATAAGAGTTTTATTCTTAAAGACAATCTTTACTCGACTGTGTTCATTAAAATTGCTGAAATTCCAGGACAGTCAATGGATTATCCTAAAACTATAAAACAGGGAATGTAAGATAGATGCATTGTGAAAGTGAGTCACTTGTTAAAAGTGCACAGTTTGTCATTATTATTCAAACTCAAATGTAGGCAAATTCTCGTAGACTACTTTGTATGCCACAGCCAGGTCCAAGTTGCAGCCATGCAGTTACAGCAGAGTGGGGACAAAAAGTGAGATACATGTGTAGAGATGTTGGCTTACACATTTGTATATAAAGCCTATGGCTAGTTTTGTTTGCATCACTATCGTCTTTGTAGCATCAGTCTGATACTCCCCAATGATGACCTCTCAGCAGTTTGTATAGGCTTTAACAATAATTTTTGGGGATGATCCACCAAGTACTGGTACTTGCTATGGTATGATATGGTATAAGAATTAAGCCAGCAGTTTAGATTTCCTAATGAGATTGTATGCAGTCTTACATGTAACTAAGTAAGACTTTTATTTGTAATATTGTTCGTATTAAATTATGTAATAGTTTTGCTGTGAACTACTTCTTGGAGTTATTTTTGGAATGGAAATGCGCGTTACTTATAATAATGTTAGTTACTTAATTATTACACAGTCAAACCTCTTTAATACGGACACCAAAGGGACCGAACCAAGTGTCCGCTTTACAGAGGTGTCCGTATTATAGAGGTAGGAAATGTATGATTTTTGGCATTTCTGGGACCAAACAAACTATCTGTCTTATAGAGGTGTCCATAAGAAGAGGTTAGACTGTATAATTATTATGTTAATTTAATCATTTCAAGGAAAAAAGTTTGAATTTTGTCAATTCTAAAAGGATTATTTAAAAGGTCGTTTCCGAGTTCCCCCAGGCCTGTGTTTCAAAACGAGGGTAGGTGCTCAGCTCTTGATATTTAAATCACTTTTCATTCTCATGCAAATAAAACTCATTTTCACAAGAAAGGTTGCGCACCTAGCCTCATTTTGAAAGTGAGGGTTTTTGAAACTCGGAAGTGGCCTATTGAAATGGAAAGTTACAGTTTTGGATGTAGAAAATAGAAATACATTGTAAGGAGTCCCTTTTTTATTGTGAAAATATTTAATACACATATGTACATATTATATGAGAATGGAGAGAGAATTATTTTAATAAAAACTTTAATAGCAAAAATGCACCCAAATATGACTCTTCTTGATTTGTGTGTATCAGCGAAAATGGGTCATTGTGGATGCAAGAAACGGTCCAGGGTTGTCTCACAAACGTCCACTTTTTTATATACCGGATAGAATGAACATATGATTCGAAACTGGATGGTTAAGTAAAGTTAACACATTTAGGAAATCCAGTGAGTAATCCATCGAAAGTGGAATCTGGGGAAACATGAAGGCTGCAGAAAGTAAACCGATCAAACTGAGTTTCCGCATTCATTGTTCCGGGAACTCAACGGATAATTGAGTATCCTCTGAATTTACGAGCTGCGGAAACATGGCGGCAGTTAGCGTTTCCGCAAGAGTAAACCTGACGGAAACGCGAGTATAAGGGATGCGTTCAAGCGTGTCCGCAGAAACTGAAACATGACGGATACACGTGTTTCCCGCAACGGTTAGTTACAATTCCGTCTGCGGATATTCAAGTTTCCGTGAGGTAACCGTTACAAAAACGGAAACGGAAACACCTTTTTTCAACCTGTGGTCCCTCTCGCAATTTTTATCGCTGCACCGGTTGTATCCAGTCGAACATAAACATCTCATGCAGGAATACTCAAAACGCCGCGCGTAAATATCACTCGCTTTTAAAGATTACACATAACAAAACCGTCCGCAGTTTAATAAATAAAGGGAAATAAAACCTAAACATACAATTTATCTATCATGTTGAAGCGTAAATGGTAACTCTATTAATCGCACTGAAAATTTAGTGCCTGTCAAAAGTGAGCCCCGTCCGGCTGGCCGAAAAGTGATTTTGGGAATTTTTTATCGTTTTCATTAAAAGCCCATTTTACCCTGCATATCACATAGGACCAGATTTTTCTAACTGAAAGTCCTGGCATTATAGAATTCTCTTCATGAAAACGTTTTATAATTCAATGCTATAATTTGTTGTGCAAAGGAAGCGCGTGCTTTGATCGTCGTGGATATTGAATGAGTGCAAATTCTCTTGCAAAATTGTGAAAAACTGCAGAATTATAGGTTTAAATAGGGCAAAAAAGAACAAATTCTGTCCGAGGTCTGTATGATAAAAACAAGGGCCTCATAGTACTGTTTACCTGAGACGTGATGAGAAAAAGTATGTTTAAAAGGCTGGTTTACACTCCACCAGATTCGTCGCCAAGATTTACTAGTAAACTAAACTTGTCGAACACAAAAAATCCGGCCTGATTTTTTATTTTGGCCTCTCTTTTAGACAGAGGAATGCAACGTGTAAATTGGCTGCCACCAAGGACTATCGTGGCGCCTGTGTGTTTCTTAAAATTATATTTCGGGGTTGTCCAATTATCCATAGTCTCTTAAACGGAGCAATGTTGGAGAGAGTGGTGAATGCCACATTATGATTCAACAGCTAATGCAAATACAATACACGAATAGGTAGGTCTATTTGTTTTCCAGGCCTAATCTACTGTGATCGAACATGATTGCTATTTTTGGGTGTACAAATAAGATTATTTAATAACTCGATGTAAAAGCTGTTTCACTCTTGGACTGTCAAATTATTTTTCTCTAAGGGGCCGACCATTTAACTCTTGACGGGGGGGGTGGGTGATTTCTGGTCGGCAAGAATTTTTTTTTTTCTAGCAATCTGGTGGGCAGGATATTTTTTTCCCTTCTAAATGCTCTGCAGGATATTTTTTTTCCCTCCTCATTTCTCTGCAGGATTTTTTTTTCCTCAAAAAAGGGTCATGTGTTTACATATACAAAATGTATTTACACTTACATTGTGGTCATTGCAGTAATAGTTCTAATATGGAGCTGCAAAGCCTTAAAATGTTGTAAGCTATACAAAATCATTATTGTATAGCTATCTTTTCAGAAAGTCATTCTTTACACTCATTTTATTACGTCAAAATAAAGTGATGCACCACAGGCAGATGTGAAAGTGTTCAGTTTCTTAATTAAAATAAAATAGCCAAAAATAGCAAAAAGCAGTTTAGAAATACTCATAGCATGGTAATTGCTGCTAGAATCATTAGTTGCAATTTAAAAGTAGACTGAAATATCCAAAACCAATGTGAAAGCAAAATTGAAGTTAGTTGATCTTGGTCTAATTGACAAATAGCTCTAATAATTTTTGCTCAGTCTTTTTTCAGTCCACTTCTATACAGTTGCAGCATTCAGCCATGTTCATTGCTGCTGTTAATTTTTATCTTGCAGCGCAATTTTTATTCATGAAATATACAGCTACTTTTTATGCACCTATCAATGTCTTGCCCAAACAGAGGGAGTGCGGAAATAGGTGGGGCATTTGACCTGTGAACTTTGTCCAAGGGAGGGGATGTTTTGAATAAGAATTAAGGTTTGAAATGGCAGAGGGTGTGGAATTTGAAATTTATTGACCAAAAATATTTGAAATCAATTGTCAATAGCCCCTGGGTATACCTGCACTCCCCCAATTGGGGCTAGACATCGATAAGTGCATTACTAAAACTTAAAAAAATATATTATATTTATTTAAATAGAAAATAATTACATAAAAATGTTTCTGTTAAAAATGAAAAAAAAAACTTCCTTTGTCTATAAAAACTTGATTCTTTAATAAAAAAAATTACCTCCATTTATAATACTGCTTGTGATAAGCTAATAATGCATTGCACATATGACGCAATAATTTTGCAGCATCATCAAATCCAGAGTTCAAAGTGAGCAAGGGAAAAAAATGGTTGCAGTTTTGCTGCGATTTTTTAAAGACCCCCGGAATGATGAAATAGCTTTGCAACATTTTTTTTTCTTTCTTACAGCAGCGCAAGAATTTTTTTTCTATTACATTTGTGCTGCATGCAATTTTTTTCTTCCGACAAGCGCTTGCAGGAAATTTTTTTTCAAAATCACCCACCCCCCCCTCAAGAGTTAAATGGTCGGCCCCTAAAATCACTTAGCCTTTGCCTCAAACGTCAAATGAATGTGCCCTGATCTGCGGATTACAAGTTTATTGTTTGATTTAAATTATGAATTTATTAACGGGAGCTTCGGTTTTAGCCCTGGCTAAATCTATATATTACATTTCAATGTGAATATTGAAAATGTTTTACATTCAACATATGCAATAAAATTCATACTAAAATGTACTAGCCATGGAGGTATGTATGGAAGTCATTAATTTGGAAAAATTAGCATAACGTCAAAACAGTGAATGTTAAAAGGAGGAATTTTGGCAGGTACGTAGGCTAAGTTCGACTTGAAATTTCAAGGTTTTACAGTCAATCAATGTCAATGAAAGTTTCAGACATTTAAGGTTTGTGATACACCGTAAATGCACGAATTAGCGCCCCTCGTAAGGCTCAAAATTTGGATTAAGCGCCCCCCCCCCTCTCCCCCCACTCCCCCGAGAAAAAGCGAGGTTCACTACTCGGTACGATATACGAGACGTATACGGTATTTTTAATGAATGTGACATTCGTAATAGTAATAATAATAACTTTATTTATTTAATAATAACTTTATTTGTATAGCGGTATATACAAAAGCTCTATATCGCTTTACAATCAAAAAAAAAGAAAATAACTAACAATAGCACCAAAACAAAAAGTCAACTGAAAGCGAGTCTAAAAAGATAAGTTTTCAATCTAGATTTAAAAACATCAACTGATCCACTTAATTTAATGTCTAAGGGAATATCGTTCCAGTGTTTTGGGGCAGCGACCGAAAAGGCCCTGTCCCCATAGCTCTTCAGGCGCACACTCGGTACTTCTAATAAATGTTTGCTAGCTGACCTAAGATTTCTTGTAGGGTTATATGGGACTATAAGTTGACTTAAATACGGAGGCGCCAGGTTATTAAGAGCTTTAAAAGTTAACAGTAATACTTTAAAGGTAATTCGCTGCTCCACAGGTAACCAGTGTAGCTCCTTAAGGACGGGGCGAATGTGCGCAGCCCTAGGTTGCGCAGCTACAAGGCGTGCAGCGCAGTTTTGAACGCGCTGGAGCTTCTGAATAATATACTCCGGTGACCCGAGGAGCAACGAGTTACAATTGTCCAGTCGACAAGTAACATAAGCATGGACCAGGGTCTTTGTGCTCTCGGAAGTCAGATACATTCTAATCTTCGCGATATTCCGAAGATGAAATAAAGCAGATTTACAAACGGAACTCACATGCTTATCCAGTGACAAGGTCTCATCAAAAACAACTCCTATGTTCCTAGCTTTGTCAGACCGCTCTACACGATGATCACCAACCAGGATACTATCTAAAGATGGGCGTGGCCGATATTTTGAACTGATAACGAGCAGTTCCGTCTTGTCCCTATTCAACTTAAGTTTGTTACAAGACATCCAACGGTCGATATCTCTAACACAAGATTCAACCTGAGAGACAGAATAAGCTTGATCATCCCCACTGAGAGAATTGAAAGACAGATACAAAAATAATGTTCTTCAAAGTCGTACGGGTTTGCTTCTTATTTCCTCGATAGAAATATCCATGTGAACACATAGGTGTTTGCTTTGTATATTACAATTTGGGTCAACTAGTATAAAGATAGTGTCATTTATCAAGCTTGTTAAGAACTTAAAAATATTTTGAACTAATGATAAAACAATTGTTGAATTCGGCTTTCGTATGATGTGAGGAATTATGCAGATCTTGGAGGATGTTATCGACCTCGGCCTTCAGCTCGATGGATAACATCCTCCTCGATCTACATAGTTCACATCCCGCAAAAGCCGAATTCATAATTGCTAACTATCATACGAAAGTAATCGTTTACTTATTCATTCAAATTACTTTTAACCCCTCGATTTATGAAAAGTTCGCAATCCCGTCGTCAAAACACCTGCCTGTTCCTTTGCAGTCTTGGGATGTCATGATCAGTCTTGCAAATATAGTGGTTCTGCAATTAGCAGTTGTCATCCGTCGAGTGATATTTTTGATAACCTTGCTAAGATTTTGAGAAGTAGCTGAGTATGGATATGTCTTCTTTGCATAGCGCGTAAAATCTGCCTCCGTCTTTTTAGCTCTGCCAAAACACTAAGCTAAGCTAGGGGGCCTTCTGCTGCTATGTAGGGCTGTTTCTGCCAATTATCCGTAAAAGCGACTCATTTTTTAAGAAATCGGCAAATGCTAGTTGATTACTGAGAATTAGCCGGGGGATTTAAACCGAAACGGAGAATTATGAATGAAAAATTTATCGTTATCATTATCATGGGAGAGAGCCACATTTGCTCAATTATAACAGGGGCACCCAACGACAATTTTTGGAAAATATCTGTTCGGAAGACGATTTTAGATCTAGAATTTTCGGAACATTTGCTGCTAAATTTCTTGCTTGCCCGCTTCTCCTAGGATTTTCGAACCACCCCCAAATGGTATAATTGCCCATTTTTAACGGATTTTTACCCTAAAAAGGTCACCTAGAATTTTCGGGAGCCTTTTTTCTGGGTGAAATTTTCGAAAACATAAGTTTTGATCCCTATAATTCCTCGGATCACTAGACTTTCAGCTAGGAAATCCGAACAGATAAAAAATTTTGTGGGGATAAAAATATGGCTATATCTACCGTTTAAAAACTAAAATACGTTCAACAATGCTATGTTTAAGTGGTTTTGAACTATATTCTCGTTGGGTGCCCCTGTTATGACTAAGTTAACCTAAAACGAAGACCTAAAAGTTTCGCTTAGAAGTGCTTCATTGTTTACCATTCGGCTGTTAAAAAATAATGAACTAATTAAAAGTTGTAGTCCGCAAAAATTCTTGTTTTTTAAAACCCACTTTATTAAGAAGAGAGATAAAGTAGTGCTGAACATCTTCTGTTCCCTTGAGATTTTGTGAATTGGCTTTAAAATTTGCCTCGAAAATGAAATGTTTATCACTAAACATTCTGCAGTTGAAAACACCTTGGTTTAAAGGGTTTTTTAACTGGATCTAAGATGCTCCGTGACGTCCGTGTGTTCATTTAGCCCTTGCAAAATTGAAGTTAATGCCGGATAACCATATAGATCTACTTTAACCATTAATCAGGGACGAATCAAACGAAATTCTTAGGCCTAAGCTGAACGTCGTACTTCGTTTGGTTCGTCATTCCTCGCTAATGTTAAGTTCTTTAGCGAAATAATATACAGCTATCCCCCGATGGGGAGGCGAATAGTACGCGTAATTTGAAATATTAACCCAATGAACTAGACAGCCTTGAAACAGCCTCTTTAACGGAAATGCCCGTGTGTTCATTTAGAGCTTGCGGGTTTCAGTTTCATTTCACTAGCCAGGAGTGGGTCATTCCATTTATAGTCATCGTCACCATAATTGGAATTCAGGCTTGAGTGATAACACCCTTTGTACCACCATGCTCCCTTGTAGGCTACAGCACAGTTACTACCATCTTCGTCATTATCTCGGTCCTTTGTACTGAAAGCCATGCCATTATGATAGGCCAGTTGATCCGGAGTTGTACCAGAGTAAAACCCAACAAACAGCGTGTAGTTAGACGCCTCGTTAGTAACTGTAAAATTACTGTACTTGGCGTACAACTTGCCATAATTTTTTACCTTCATTTCCACTCGCAGCTGACTCGGAATCTCCGTCAGTTGATGAATCTTCTCGTTTCCAAGCCAAAACTCTCCTCTGACGTCACCAAAGCCGTTTTTGTACTCATCCCACCCCCTGTAGAATCCAATAAAGCCATTAAAGCGCTTTTGAAAGACTGTCCACCCTCCACCATCAGTCTTCATGTCACAGAACACCTCAAAACTGGTCTTGTTTGTTGGGTTTACTGCGTACACGCCATTCTCTTTGAAACCGGCGTTCAACAGCTCGGCACAATCTCGGGCTGTAAAAATTGAAAAATAATAAAACCAATTATTTTAAGTCAGTTACTATAAATAAATAAATGAATAAATAAATAAATAAGTTAATAATCAAAAAAATAACTTAATGTTAGTTGAGTTGTGGGACGAAGACGTTAAACTGACTTCAGGCAAGGCAGATCGGTCGGACCACTATGGACGGGGAGATAGGGAAATAATTTCCTATTCATAGCTGTCCAATCAGCCTTAACACTTGCCTTCAACTTTAAGTGTTACCTACATCGCTGATACTGATCTACACCAAGATCCGGCTTCCCCTCACTACCTTTTGTCTAAGTGGCCCTTGCAAGAATTTTTCGTCATGGGAGTGAGGTGGCTTCTGGGAGAGCTTCAGTTTAATTGAGGGAAGGGTGAGGGGAAGCTCAAAACAGGGATGCACGCATAATTACAGGGTCTAGCTGGGATGCCAGCTCTACCCCGATTCTTCATGCCCTTAAATGGGATAGTCTCGCTGACAGACGTGGTAAGCAACTGAAATCTTTAATGTTTAAAACTGTAAATAACCTTGTACCTGAATACCTGTTTGATAAATTCGCCAGCATTAATACCATTCACAGGCATATTCTTCGAGGTGCGCAACATAACCTGTTTATTCCGCGACAGAACACTGAAGCCCTAAAGAAAAGTTTTCGTTATAGGGGCGCAGTAACATGGAACAGCCTGTCAGCTGAGGCTAAGCAGGCCAATACTTTAAATTGTTTTTATTTCGCCATTGTACATTAAGATTTTCTTAGTAGGCATTTATTATAGGACTTTTTCAATAATGTTTGTTATTTTTAAGTCTTAGTTTAATGTGCACGGCTCTTTTGAAGACCACTTTTTAGTGATAAGGATTTCGTGGTTAAATAAAGTTATTACTTACTTACTTACTAGACAGATAAAATGTTGATGGAAACTGTTCCATTTTTTGAATAGGACTTCCTTGACCAGCATTTTTAAGCGGAACCTCAATGGGGAGTTAAAGCTGAAAATACTGATGCGAAGCAGTTGAGTACGAGTTAAGTCGAATTGAAATCAAAACATTTTTTGAGGAAGCTAATCTCGGCTTACAAGGAAATTTTTAGCATCACGCTTACGAGTGATTTTCTTTCAAGACGCAGGGTTTGCTTCAGAAACATGTTTTTCCTCAGGCCGCTTTTATACGGAGTAGCGGAGCTATCCTGGGCGAGCCAACTTTTTATACATTCCCAGTTACAAAACGAGGCGAATCGTTTACGTGAGAAACAGAAAGTTAGCTTGGCAAGGGGAAACAGCCTAGCAGGGTCACACTTTTGAGATTGTAGGGTCATCATCCTAGCTGGGCCAACTTTTCTTCATAAAAACACTTTGGCTCCCCCAACCGAGTCAAGTCGGTCAGGGCCATCAGGGCATGCGCGCGCCGTTTAGATAATCAGAGTATGCCCGAGGGGTGAACTTTTTTCTCTTATAAACTCTCGCTAAAGTTGACTCGGCTAGAAGGGTGACACTCTTTCCGAGGACAAATTTTCTCCATGCAAACGGGGCCTTAGTTCGATTAAGGGGCCATTACGGTTGGTTTTTTAAATATTGATTGGGAAATATTGACTTGGGAGGGAAATAAATTAGGTTAGAAAATAAGGTATACACATAAACCAGTATGAGTTAGTCTGCTAATAGGATCAGAGGCACCTTGTTGTGGTGGTGGACTATCTGGTAAATGTCTACCAATTTTTCACATCATTTTTTAATTTTTATTAATCCCCAAATGCAATATTTTCTAATTTTTCCAAAACTTCAAAACATCTCCCCCTAATTTTTGTACATTAAAAACATTCGAAAAATCATCCAAAATTCTCAAAAAAATTTTTGGATTAAGGACTCCGACGTAATGGCGTCATTTTTTGATTGCACGAAATCTTGGCTAGATATTTAAGGAAAAGGGTGGAAATCAACGAAAAATTATGCTTTTAACCATACTGCCTACTACTAAGACAATCTATCCCCCTGGAAAACGTGAACGCACTGCAGAAAACTCCGTTCACTGCAAACTCAAAAACAGAATGAGCGGCCGAAACCGCGCAAATGGGGAGAAGGAACGAAAAATCCACCAATGACTCAGTCATGGGATTTTTTTAAAAAATTGCGAACAGCGCTCTCTTCATATCAGCGAATGAATTTGCTGAATACCGCTCTCTAACAAAGGGGTTGAGAGATTTTAAGTAATTTTACAACAAGGAAAAAACTTTGGGCTTTTTTCCACTATCAAAATTTCTACCCGACCGATTTTCATTTTATTTAAGCCACCAAGTGATAATTAAAACATGAGGACATATTCTTCTAACCTCTCTAATCTTTGAAATATCTATTAGGTAACCTCTGTTAACGTCACATTAAAATTATCTCTGCTTACCAGTTTTCACAGTGAGCTGTACTTCAGTCTCTACGCGAACCGTCTCACTCTGAGCAGAACAAGTATAAACACCACTGTCTTCAGCTGTCAAGCTGTTTATCTCAAGCTGTCCATCCTTCACCTGTGTGCGTCCTTCTGGCATATCTCCTTTGCATCTTGACCATGTTATTTTCGGAACTGGATGTCCGACTGCGGAGCAGTTCAGTGTAACTGACTGTCCATGATAAAGCTCTATCTTCTTTGGTGGTTTGACAGTAAATTGAGGCACCACATTAATGATCAAAGTTGTCATGGCGTGCGAAGCGCCCATGGCGTTTTTAGCCGTGCAGATGTATGTTCCTCCGTCTTTTTTCTGCAGTTTTTTTATCGTCAAGGTTTGGCCTTCTACAGCGCTTCTTCCAGTTGGAAGTTGATCAAAAAGCTTTGTCCAGGAGATCACAGGAGGGGGATATCCGATGACCCCGCACTCGGGGAGACTGATATCTTTACCCATCTCAGCGTATATTGGTCCAGGGACAAGAGAAATGCCTGGAAGAGCTGTAATTGATGAATATTATAAGATTAGATTATAATTCATCTTATATTTTATTGACGCAATCGATTTGCCTACTGTAGGGATTAAATTTAATCTTGTTTTTCATGTACTTATACCTCTTAGAAGAGAGGCGTGTAAAGTAC
>CALNXK010000083.1:2050000-2060000 GCA_942486035.1 Porites lobata
CCGTTTAGACAGATGTCGTGTTTTTCACGACTTACTGAGACCAATTTGTTCAGCTATACCGGATGAATATAACTTAATAATATCCTGGTATGAAATGTCACCCCTCCCCCTCCCTCCATTTCTCTCTTTCACTCTCTCTCTCTCTCTCTCTCTCTCTCTCTCTCTCTCTCTCTTGGTTATGGGTCAAATTGTTTGAAATTAGCGAATTTAGAAGACTACGATCTAGGACAATCTTGGAACAGTAATTTGATTCCCCCCTCTCCCTTGTTACAAAAATTAAAATCATTCATTACAAGCTTATGATATTGCAAGTCTCTAGCAACACTAGCTGTCACGGGGCGAGGTGATCTCGTCTTGATTGTGGTTTACAAACTTGTAAGAAACTAATAACATTTACTTCACAAATTATTTACGTTTCCCAGTACGCTCTGCTCTCTTTTAAAGGACACCGCTATAAGACGGACACCTCGCTAAAACGGACACCTAGAGTTGGCCCCTGCCTTTCCAAGTTTACTCCTTTTACTTGACTCTCAATAAGACGGACATCTCTTTAAGACGGACACATTTTGAGGGTCCCAGAGGTGTCAGTCTTAGAGAATGTTGACTGTAGGAAGACACAGGAATTTGGTTCCAAATGGTTTTGATACAGCTTCAGCTTCACGGAAAGTTCATTCCATGTTTTTGTTTTAAGCTACAACGGGATGTAATCATTTCGTCATAGGTCAATGATTGGCAGGACCTGATTGATGTCAGGACCAGTCAACTAGATAACGTAGGGTAAGGGGCTCTTAATACAAGCCCGGTCAATGGCTTGATTTGAAAGATTTTGCCTCTCTCTGCATATATTTTTAATTGTCTTTTTTCATATGAACCTATTACCCCACCAGTTCGGTTGACCGGTACATAACGGCGTCGAATTATTACACATGTCCCAAAACTAATGGTAATGTCTAGGACACTTGACATGACAGACTGATTTTGCTCTTTAACATTACATCTTTATTCGCCACATGTTAAGTTCGACGCCTGAAACTGTTCTAATAAATCCTGGGAGACTCTCGAGTTACAGGAAGAAAAAAATGATAATCTTATAATTCGCAAACTTGAAAACTATCGAAGCATAATATATAGTGTTTCAAATAAGGAATCTTAACAGCTGTCTTAACAATTGTTAGGGCACCAAGTAAGCGATACACGACAGGGAACTTATAATTAAAAAGGTTCAGTGCTTGCAAGGAAGCCTGTAATTTGAAGACAATCGTCATATAAGATGGGCAGAAATCCCTGCGTCAGAAAATGGTGCCGGAGTGGTGAGCCGAACTTTAAGGTAAGTGAAAAAGAGCTGTGAAACCGAAACATTATTTAATAATATTCATTGATAATATCGGGTAAAATGTTATCTTAATGCCAACATTGAGCCACTTTCAGAACGTAACAAGAACAGGAAGATAATCATGTGTCCTCTCGAGCTGGAAGGTGGTGAACTCCCGAAGGGATTGGTTTTATTCTATCTACTATCTGTTATAAAAAGAAAGCATTTTTCACCGTTTGAGGTCAAGCAAAGCAACTTCTCGAACCGTGATTTCCTACAGCGGGGTAATGTGAGAGAATTCTAAGTACATGGCTGAATGGTTGAAAACGACTACATCGACCTACACATTAACAGAAATGATGTTATCTTTGTTTTATGCTGTTTGTTGATGGTCATTCAATTATTGACTAACTAAACTCCACAGACTCCATTACCCGGCATTGCAATCTACAAATTATGGAAAGCAGAATGAAATGTTTCTTGGCGAGAATTCGTTCTTACAATTACGCAGTCCAGAGCTATACGCAGTTCTTTGTAATTTCTGATAAAACCGTGCTAAAATGGAATATTCGCAGGGGGGCACCTAACGTCAATTTTCGGAAATTAGGGACTTTAAGATATAACGACGAGGACGGCAACCAGAACGTCAAAAAACAATTATAATAGGTTTTGTAAGCAAAACAACAACTTTGCACGTGCATCACTCTTTTTTGTACATTTCTTTGCCCGTTTTTGCACGACTACGACGTGAAAATGCCTAATTTCGCGTTTGATGGAGGCCGACATAAACAAGCAACGACGAAATTTTATTTCTCTTTTTGAACTTGGATATGGTCCCTAGGAATTCAATTCCAGGAGAGTTCGCCTACAGTTGACAAAGTAAGTGGGTAGGAATAACTGCGATAAAGACTGAAAGAACGCAAATTCACTTTTTAAGCGACGTTCTCGTTGCCGTCGCGTCGTTGGATCTTAAAGTCCCTGGTATCTGTTCGGAAGACGACTTGAGATCTAGAATTTTCGGAACAAATGTTGTAAAATTTCTTGCTTGCTTTTATCTCCTCGGATTTTCGAACATCTAAAAAGTGGTATAAATGTCCATTTTTAACGGATTTTTACCCTAAAAAGGTCGCCTAGAATTTTCGGGAGCCTGTTCTCTTGACATTATTCATAGAATTACTGACTTAATTATTCGTCCGTCAAAGCGTTTGCGAGGGCTTGAATGTGCTCAATGGCTTTTTGTTGGTCTCCACTGTTTATGCTTTGCGTAACTTAAGATAGTAGAGAAATGGAAGAAGCGGCCGTGAACCGGTTCTAGACGGAACTACCTGAAAAAGCATGAAAACAACCAATACTATACACGTATTACACGTAATACATATGAGCATAAGAAGATGAGACAATGTGGCTAATTCTCACCCCTTGTCCTAAAAAGAAAAACTACTGATCATCACTTAAACTGTGTCTCCGTACATTGCTTGTATGTCATATATATTGGTGGGTAGGGCCTATAAACAACACGAAGTTTATAAGCTTCACATACTTTACATAACAATTATTCACTGAAGTGGAGGTGGCTAGTGGTGAAATTGACCGAGCCGTGAAGTATATAGCAAAACAGTGAGATAAAGATGATTTTTAACTTATTTATTGCTGCCAACGATTACAATTTTGGGGCGTAAATGACCTTGCGGCCGTCACGTTTCCTTACCGACAAATAAAACTTTTTATGGTTTTTTTAAGCTCTTACGGTGATATTTCTTCAAAAGGAGTCGCAATTTCTTTTTGTATTTAAAACTTTTCCGTAAAAAATCCAGCTAACAGTATTTATGATCATGTCAGCTAAATTAATAACCGCATGACTTAATTTTAATTTGTAAACAAAAAGCTTTTTCGCCGGTTTCATTGATAAATATTCAGGTTAAACAGACAAAGCTTTAATACCTGTACAAACTACGAAACTGAATTTCGTCGCCTTGTTCGTGTTGTCGGCAACAGGTTCTTCGTTTACTGAGAAATATTTTTGATTGTCACGGTAGCAAACCGGGAAGCTGTTTTCCTCATACCTTTCGCGAGTTTGGCGTCACTCGTTGGACTATCAAAAAATCATTGCGACGCAGTTAAGTGCAACTGATTGAAACTGCATGCTTCAGTATCGAACTGTCTGCATTAGTCCTTAGTTATTGGCTTTGTGCCGCCATACCGTATTTATTCGAATAAGCGCCCAACCTCGAATTAGCGCCCACCTCGAATAAGCGCCCAGCCTCGAATAAGCGCCCACCCCCTCCTCCTCCCAATCAAACTCAAATAAGCGCTCACCCCCAGCCCACCCACTTGAGTGAATAAATTTTAATAAGAGACTTTCCCGAGGACGGAGTTTTCTTCAGAGTATTTTACAGAAACCTTGCTTCGTTACTTCGCGTTTTGTTATTAGCATTTATTGTTTTGTTACAAAATAAACATACTTCACTTGCTGAAAATGGTGAAAATTTAATAAGCGCCCAGCCTCGAATAAGCACCCACCTCGAATAAGCGCCCACTCTCAAGGTCCAAAAATTTAATAAGCGCCCAGGGCGGTTAATCGAATAAATACGGTAACTAACTTTTCTGTCCCGTTCCTCAGATACCCTTGTCGAAGTCATAAATCTTTTGTCCAAAGAATTACCAAATGAGCTCTTTTTCAGGTGCCTCCACCGCTCCCTTGTCCATAATTCTTTTCTTAAATTGGAAAATAGTTTCCAGACTGTCACAACGTCGGCTTTGACTCTCGCTACCACCAGCAAACGCTCTTAGCATCAGACATAATTAATCGATAAGATCAATAAAACCGATGAGTAATTGATAGGCAGTCGATAGATGATCAGTTGATTAGTCATTGATTATTACCGAGTGGAACGATAGGGCTTGGCACTCCCCCAATAGGACTTCGTAATCGCGCAACGCGTTAGATCCCGCAAGAGCTTATCTTTGTTTTTGCTGTGTTTAAAAAAAAAAAACGGCCTATATTAAAGAAGTAACAAAAGTTAGTGTTGAATGGTCCATATCCTCTTCTAATCATGCATATCAGCCTCAACAATATAAATGTAAAAAAACATTCATAAAGTACGCCGTACCGCATGCTGGGAGAATGCGGCACTAATTCTTTTTTCAATGGCGGTGCTTATTAATATTTTTCTGTTTTTATGTAGTTCCGTACGTCCTGAAATTTGTAATAATTTTGCCTTTACAGAAGTATGCACCCACTTACACCTACCGATCTTAATTTCCTGTTCTGTTGAGTCCAATTTTGGCGGCGTTTCTTGGAAGATCGGGTGCTCAAAAGAGAGAAAAACAACTTGCGGGATCATCAAGTCATTTTCGTGGTCTTTGCTTTCATAGACCATAGCTCTCGACCTAAAAACTCGCCAGTAATCTCTCAATGATATTGTGATAATATGGTCGAACCAGCGAAAGCGAACTGTTATTCGATTATTTTGTGATTCAATATCAATAAGAATTTTTTAGTGCTCAGAAGTACCAAATCTCAATATCCACTGCAAATTTGTAATTACAGTATGTGGTAAATAACTGGGGCGTGATCAATACCTTGTAAAGAGTTGAAAATTTTGGCAGTGCGAGTTGCCTTTCGTTTTAAACAATAAATTACTTTGACTGAAATTGTCTTGTTTAACTGATTGACAACCACTTACATAGAATCCAGAGTTAATTCAGTCAAGTTGTGCCCTCGTGTTGTTCGTTTGCCACCTTGGTTGATGCTTCAAAGAGGAGTTGACGAACGAGGAACTTAAGATTCAACATGTCGAATTTGCAGCATTTGGCTGTATTCTTGTTTCTGATCTTTTTGCCAGTGGGTAGGAGTATTTTATTACTTGATTCTGCACCTGAGGCCTCGGTGCATTACATTTAGTTTCAATCCAGTTTCCTTTCTTTTCTGTCGTGGTGGAGCTCGTTGCATTGAACAACTAGAAATGAGGAATTTAACATACAACGATAGATGAATTACTTTAAAATCCTTTTACCAACTGAATCTTAATTGCTTATAACAGCATCACAAAATCGCTCTGACTCTGTTTACGTGCTAGTGCCATTAAATTTAGAGCTCGCTTGTCCTCATTAACAGCAGTACTGTAAGACCTTATATTTAAACTAGACTTTTGACTGCAATGAAATAATTAAACCTGGTCTACTAGATACCATAAGTAATACCCTTTCCTTTAGCTTCTGTCCAATTTACGGCCTTAGAAAGAAAGCTACTTGTTGATGTCGTTTGCACAGAGTAATTCCGGGTGTGCTCAAGGATTTCGCAGAAACAATTTTGAATACATTTGTTTGCTGTGTTAATTGGTTTCATTTATTTTGATAATGATATTTGATGTGATTAATGTTGGATTACCTTTTTCGATTTCACTGGGATACTGTAGATGTCTCTGCTGCTTTTCTAGTGTACGTATGTTCTGAAGACTACTCGCATTTATCTATGATTAAACTTGAGTCAGTTCTCCAGGAAGTAAATGTTGACGCACTCGCACATGACCAGTTTCTATTGAAATGTTCGACTCGGCATTCTTAAAGGGGTCAGTTTCTAAAGAAACTGTGGTGCTACATTCTTATGTTATTTATAGTGAGTTAAATTTAAATCTTTTTATTTCCGGTTTAAAACTGATTATCAGGCTTACTATAGTTATTTTCTCTCCACCCCCGAGAGCTAAGTTCTCGTTATTATGGTGAAGAAAATTGTCACTACTTTCTTTGCCTCCGGGTAGATTTTTTAATGAGACGAAGATGACTCGAAGCACACTTTACTTTCGGATACCAATAATTATAGCTGTATCTTTCATAATTTATAACTGAACTGCTACTGCTAGACTAATTGGGAGCCTGCTCTTCTTTCTCGTTACAGTGTTTTGCCGTGAATGTTACGAATGTCTTAGCACCGTCTTTCTTGTAAAGATTGTGAAGAAAACCGGAGGAGAGTAAATTGTAGGTCGACCTCAACGAAGGGTGTCAAGATAAGGGTTTAAACAACAACTGATCGTATGGTATACGATAAAGGATCGGCGTTAAGACATGTTTAAAACGAGATGGTCGAACACGCTATTTCCAGTCCATTTACTGCAAAGTATCTTCTCAAAATGCATGGGCTTTTTCGCCTCGCACGTATTCTAAAAGTAGGATGACTCTTACAGCGGTTGCTGGTGAGTGATTTTCTGAATGTACTTTCCAAACCATCACACTCGGCTTTCACTCTCGCTATCATTAGCAAACCCTTTTAGCATCAGACATAATTAATCGATAACATCAATGAAATCAATGAGTAACTGATAGGTAATCGGTAGATGATCAGTTTATTAGTCATTCAGACTATTGCCGAGTGGAACGATAGGGCTTGGCACTCCCTACCCTGCGAGCGGAGGCTACATTTTCGCGGTATGAGCTGGCGTGCGAAAAGTAGCTACTTTTCGCACGCCAGCTCAAACAGCGAAAATGTAGCCTCTGCTTGCAGGGTAGGCACTCCCCTACTGAATAGGATTTCAGGATCGCGCAACGCCTTAGATCCTCGAAAGCCTTATCTTTGTTTTTGCTTTGTTTAGAAACACAAACAGACTATATCAAAGATGTAACAAAGGTAAGTTTTAATAGTCCACGTCCCCTTCTAATCATCCATATCAGCATCAACAATGTAAAAAAAATTCAAAAAGAAATTGACGACTACATTAATGCTGGGAGAATGTGGCGCTTACTCTGTTGCGGTCCATGTTAACAAGTATTTTTCTCCAAAATGACGCCCGTGTATGAGTTAAGCGAACTCTGGAGTAAATACGGTATTTGTCTTTGTGCTCATGCACTTGCCTTTACAGATGAATGCACCCACCTACATCCACCGATATAAATTTCCATTTCTGTTGAGTCCAATTTTGGCGAACGGTTAATTCTTGCGGTGAAATCGCTCGCGGAAAAGAGAAAAACAACTTGCGGAATCATTAAGTCACTTTCCGTGGTTTATGCTCTTACAAACCATAGCTCTCGACCAATAAGCTCGTGCGACATCACTCATGCAGTGACATTTGTAACAATATGGTCGAACCAACGGACGTAAACTGCTATTCAATTATTTTATGATTCAATATTGATAAGAAATTGTCTCAATATCTACTTCAAATTTGTAATTAAAACATGTGGTAAAAGGAGGGGCGTGATCAATACCTTGTTTGGAGTCAAACTTCACGTTACAAATGTTAGCAGTAGGAGTTGGCCTGCGTTTTAACCAGGAACGTTCAAGATAACTTTGACTGAAATTGTCTTGTTTAATTGACAACTTAACTACTTAGATTATCAAGATTTACTTCAGTCATCATTTAACTTGTGCCCTCCTGTTGTACGTTTGCACCTTGGTTATTGCTTCAAAGAGGAGTTGACGAACGAGGAACTAGAGATCCAGCATGTCAAATTTGCAGCATTTGGCTTTATTCATGTTCCTGATCTTCTTGCCAGCGGGTAGGAGTCTATTTAATAAACTTGATTCTGTAGGCCTCGGTGCCTTATGCAGAGCAGTCTCAATCCGACATCAACTAACTACTCTTTTAATTAGCTTCTGTTAAAATATTCTTAAAAAGAAAGCTACTTTTTTGTGTTATTTTTCATAGAGTAATTCCCCAACCTCGTCCCCAGGGCTTTTCCCTTAAAATTTTCCCGCCCCACCCATTTTTTAAGGGAAAAGCCCTGGGGACGAGGTTGGTAATTCCCGATATGCACGAGGATTTCAGAGAAACATTTTTGCATACATTTTGTCCCACTTTTGAAAGAGGCGTGTTCTCGATTCGCTGTGTCAATTGATTTCATTTATTTTAATAACGATATTTCAACTGATGAATTCAAAGTAGACAGACTGCAAATTATCTTAGTTGCTAAAAAATATATATCTACGTGTCGCAACTGTTCATCAGTAGGATGCCTAGAATGCGTGCAATTCCACAATTGGTTTCGGCTCCATTAAATCCTATACCAATTGCAGAACATTTTAGGAGGAGCCACCCACCATGTGAGCACAGTCACGGACAATGTATAAGCGACGAAAATAACGCAAAGTAAAATTAAGACGTTAATAAACGAACTAAATGTACACGTCAATTAAATAAATAAACAAATAATGCGCGGTTGGATTATCTTTTTTTTCAATTTTAATGGGCAACTGAATGTTTTGGGCCCTGCTTATACAGCGTACGTATGTTCTGAAGACTACGTGCATTTATCAATTAAACTTGAGTTAATTTTCTAGGAAGTAAATGTTAACGCACTTGCATATGACCAGGCCAAGTTATACGACCTGCCTTGACATGGATAACTTTATCTCCTGGATAGTGGCTTGATAGGGCTATCAAAGCATCGAACAACCGAGATCGGTGACGCGAAAAGGATAAATTTTATCCACAAGATAGTGACTTTAAACAATCGTGTCAGTTTATTGAAATGCTCGACTCGGCAATTATCTCTTGTTTAAAGCTAAATATCCTATAGTTACTATCGGTATTTTCTGTCCGCAATTAGTTCTCGATATTATGATAAGTAAAGTTGTCGCTTTTTTTTAAAATTGAACGTTGTCTCTGGGCAGATTTCAAAAGGCTAGAGCTGATAAAGTTAAGACTCAAAGCTCATTTTCGGACAAAATTGATAAGTCTTTTTTACAGTTTATTGCTGAACTGCTTCTGCTAGCCTAATTGGGAACCTGCTCTTCTTTCTCGCTACAGTGATTACCCGTCAATGTTACCGATGTCGTAGCATTCACTCTTTTAAAGATTGTGACGCCAACCAAAAGAAAGAATATTGTAGGTCGACCTCAACGTGTTTCAAAATGAGGTTTTCTACAACAACCGGCGGTGAAGCATACCTCAAAGGATGCGCTCCGAGTCCCTGCAGGGGAACAGGAGACTGCAGCAAATCCAACATCAAGTGTGAACTGAGTTGCTGTTCTTCTGATTACTGCAATGGAGCCTCTGGTCCTGTGGTGAATGCTGTGATTCTTTTGATTGCCTCCTTCACCTCCAGCTTCAGGTACTTGTTCTGAGAAAGTGAGCGGGACGCACGAGCCAAACCGTCTGTAGCCTGTGCCAGGCTCTCAGATAGTATAGTAGGAACGTATTAAAACGAGCAAAGCGAAAATAAGACGCGCACGACTTGGGAAAGGGGGCGGTGCCGGAGGAAAAAATGGGAGAGAGAGCCTGTTAGCATTTCTTTAACGACCCTCTTCCGCCCATTTTTGTCACGTCTGGATTCGGCTGTCAAAACTGTTAACACTTCAGTTAGCTACAATCATTCTCAAGTTTCTCGCGTGAGCATTGCACGCGACGGGAACTCCTTGTAGGATGTGTGGAAATTTATGTCTTCGAATTAGTTATCCTGTGAGAGCATCCGTTTTTTTGGCTCTAGTTTATAGCAATAAAAGGGGGCGGTAAGTTTTTCCTCTGTTGGGTAGGTTATGCTCTGGAAGGTTCTACATTGTCAATGAGCAAATGTGACTTTAGCCGCTTGTTTCACACTGAGAGGTCATGGCACACATATCGATTTACTTTGGCGTTTGTTTCTGGTCGGCAGGATTTGCCCTCTGATGAGAGAGCATTTTCTTTGACCTCTAATTTGAAGCGTAAAGCTTTTTATTGCGACTGAATAAGGGTTTTAATTTTCTCCAAGGTGCCT
>CALNXK010000083.1:2065000-2117500 GCA_942486035.1 Porites lobata
CAGCTTTAGCCAAGCGTGAGAATAGCTGAAAGATTAAACTTTTGCCGAAACTGGTGGGCATAATACCAAAAACATCTTTACCGCGAGGCAAGTCGCAGACACTCGTCTAAAGCACGAGACAACGCGGATTCATGAAGATCACACGCGCGATTCGCGTTAGCCATCTTGGTTATGACAAGCTGATGACCACGCTACTAGGTGATGATGTTAACTGTCACAATTGACCAATCAGAGGGTATATCAGGAGCTGATATACCGGAACAGGCCGTTCAAAAAATGCGTACAGGCTCCGCCGCCCTGTCTCTCCCCAGCCCCCGCGCGTTTTTTGCATTTCTTTTTTCTGAACGACTTTCCACCACCATCTCGGAGCCTGGAACAGGCTAAACCGTCTGAAGATGGCAGAACTGATCATATAGGAATGCATTACATTGTAATATGTTAGGTTCCGGACCTCTTATATTTTAGGGCAGGTCTTGCACATGCGCAGTTGCATTAAAAGAATGACTAGCACATGGTTCGTCAGTTGTTCTGTTATTTAAGTAAGACCTGAATAATACACATTAACTTTTTCTGAGCGTAGCGTAAGTTCCGATGGCCAGTTGCTTGTTAAAGCATTTAACCAGAAAAATTTAATTTAACGTTCTTCGACGTTTCGACGATGCGGCTGCTAACAACATTATTCTAACATCATTATCAAGAAAACGTCAGTTAAAGTTATGTAAGTTAAAGAACTTTACAATTGGCGGATACATAATCTGTACATTGTAATTGCTGAGTACATCCATTAAAATTTCAAAAGTCGTCGATACTTTTGTCGATACTCCTTCTATTATAATAAATGACGCAACAAGTGGGTTGAAGTTTTCAACTTTTACCTTACTTATGCAAGTAGTGTAAGTTTGAAATGGGGTGAAGACCTAGTCGACTCACTTGCTAATGTTTCACCCGTAATCACAATTTTGCTCTGCACGAAGACTGCCCTTTCTTGTATAATAACGGCTTCTCAAATATTTCTTTAACCAGTGGCTGGTTTGTAAACAAATGCAGGGGCCTAGTTAGGTAAGTACAAATGGACCATTTTTAGAGCCAAACGCCATACACCTTTTAAGAGGTATGCTGCCAAATAAAAAAATTGAAAACGAGATGCTCCTAAACGCTATTTCCGACCCTCTACTGTTAATTATGTTCCTCTTAAAGTGGGATTTTTTGACTCGTAAGAATTACAGTGAGACTACTATAACCGGGGCCATCTAGACAAAATTGACCAATCAGATTGCAGGAAAATAACAATACATTCCGAGAAAGTTAGTTCTCAATCATAATTACCACGAAACAAAATAAACAACATGATGGATCGAAATCAACCAATTACAACCTACAGACGTGAACTTTTGAACCTGCTGAAGAAAGCACGTGTTTCCCAAGAGGTCCTTTAGGGTGAGTGACGCAGGCGAAAAACGTAAATGACTCCTGGGTTCAAACCTTTCACAGTTATATTCTTGACTTGCTGTTAGCTTGTGTCAAAGAAATATGTCTCTGGGTGTTGTATTCAAAGTTTCCAATGGCAAAAACATTTTCTGGTGACTGCTTTCCTTAAAAACGTTTGTTATCGATATTAAATTTTAAGTGCTTCGAGTAACTTACTGTTTTTTTTTACGAGCTGCTGATTGGCCCACAACCAACTCTCTTGGAATTTGTTATTTCCTTTAACGATCAGTCAGCTTTGTCTACTGAAGTGGCCCCAGTTATAGTAGTCGCACTGTAAAAGTAGGATGACGCTCACAGTGGTCACTGGTGAATGATGCAACTTAGTCAACCCTTTAACTTTGCGTAAACCCCTCTTCTTCTGAATTTTTTTTCTGCACTAGCATCAACATCAATTGTATGTACACTGGCCGGAAATCTTGTCACTGTAAAAAATAGCATTTGCGTGGGGAAAATCCTGTTTTTTCTATTTGAAATATTAATTTAAACAAATAAGAGAAGTTTCATGACTTGAGACGAGTGTGCTGTCCTCAATAATCGCCACTTATTTAACTAATGTTTGTTTCTTTTCGTTCATATCTTTAATTTTTTGGCCGTTTTGGGGGTACGCACGTGTGTACTATCAACTTTCAGTTGGCTACGCCCCTGAAATGCCATTTGCTTGCTCATCAGAATTTGTTTTTAGGGCATGATGGTTGATATTGTGTTTCAAAAGGCTAGGATCGGAGTGCGTTTATTTTCTTTACTCTTTTGTTGAAGGGCTTGTTTTCTTTCTTTCTTTCCTTCTTTCTTCAAAATTCACTTTTGAAAGGCTTGTTGTCAGTTAGATTTTATGGATAACCTCTATCAGCTGGTGTTCTCTTCAAATAGTATTTTTTATGAGTTTTAATTTCCTCAAAAATTTAAAGTATCTCCTTATACAAACCCCCTTTTTTTCAACTAATGGGCCGTGAAGAAAATTGCGTTTACTGCATGGAATGTTTCAGTACATGTAAGTTACAATATAATAAAACCCGTTAGACCTCTTTGTAAAATGTTTTTGTTAGCTTTTTTGGAGCTGACCGTGCACAACGTTCAATTGCATTCCTATCATTTTGAACTTACTGACCAATAGAAACATTGCATTAATTTATCCAGTCACAATCTGTGAACGAAAAACAAAGGATTGTGCACGGTCAACATACACTGCGGCACAGTTGTTTTCAACTTTGATGTTTGCCGACTTTCATAGCCAGTCTCCTCTACTAGCTAACTATGAACGGATGAAACGCAAAAAGGGAGACGAACAGGCACGTCATCTCATTTTACTTTGCCTCTCTAAAGACTCTAACGGCTCTATCATTACACCTGAGATGGCAGGTTTACTCAGTGACATTTACATTCGTGTCCCTGAGAAAAACAGGAAGATAATGCACACATTCAATGCGGTTCCTCGCATCATATTGGCGCATATATAACAATTACATTAAAATTTCAAAAGTTGTTTATACTTTTTGCTGCCGCTTTTTACCCGGATAATTCAGTCTTTTGTGAAAAGATGCGTATGAGCCTGGGTACAATGGAATTAATATGAAACAAATCGGCGTCAGTTTTCCTAAAACACGTGAAACAATTTTTTGTCACTAACATGATTTGTAACACAAGAAGGCCTCTCTAACGGCTTTAACGACCGCCAAACCGAGAAAGTTTCACTGATGCGTAAATCTGTTCCTCTGAGAAAAGCAGGAAGTTATTGATCGTTATTTTACCAAACATTCCGTGCGGTTTTACGCATCATATTGGCGCTTTACGATCGCGTTCACTGGGACTCTTCTGAGTGTATTACCTATTCTATAGAGTACGAAGGACTCACTTTAATAAGGTTTTAACTTACTTAGAACTACGCAGGCCGTGGGAAATAGTAGGACATGTACCAATATCAATGAGTAGAGGCTGACTATTCATCAATCAAAGCACGAATGTTATTTCGCCAAATTGCGTCATTAAACCTATCACGTTATGCCTGCGGGAGTGGATGTTGAAAATAATGAGTACATTATTCTGAGTAATTTTGGTGGCCCTTTCATGAGTAAGTTATTGAAGGGGGCTCCAGAAGCCTCCACGGGTTTTTAGCAAAAAAAAAAAAAAGCCCAGTCTGAAAATTGCTTTTATTCAAATCCACTGGACTTCTTCTACCTGAAATTATTATGCTTTATCTAGCATTTCGAAACTATATTTATATGCTCTGAAAATGATCCATTTCCACTTCAATTAAGATCTTCTGCCGCAGGACATTTCTGCGACAAAAACTCTAGCTAAGGGCAAGAGCCTGCTAAGGGTTAATCAAGAGTTACGTTTTCTCTAGAACTGCGGTTTAACCTTAATTTTTTAAATTTATTTACTGTGTAAACCCGCACCCCCGGTAGCTCTTGAGCTTTTAGCCGGAATTTCCAAGTTGCTTAAATTGTTAAATGAAGTTGCTGTTGCTGTTATACTACCTGACTTCGTGAAAGCACCTGATTCTATAAGTTTGAGAATCACAACAAATACTCTCATGATCACTAGGGTCTGTACCTTGTACAAAATGTAGGATGACTGCGGTCATTTCAAGCAACTAAGTGGAAAATAACAGTCATGTTAATTTTGTTCATCTTACCAGGTTTGTTTTGTAAGTCTAAGAACTTATGTGTGACGTTTCTTAAGTGATCCTTAAATCATTTAGTTTTAGGTTTTAGTTTCATTTCGCTCTCCAAAAGGTTACTCCAATACCAATAATAACCATTGTGCCCATACGGGGCGTTAAGATCTGAATTAACACACTGATTGTACCACCAGGCACTTGCACGATTTTGGGCACAGTTACTGCTAGTCTTGTCATTATCGCGATCAGTGGTGGAGAAAGACATGCCGTTATGATAAGCGAGTCTGTCCTTTGCTGTTCCAGAGTAAAACCCAACAAACAGCGTGTAGTTGGTAGCCTGATTAGTGACCGTGAAATTACTGTATTTAGCGTACTTAATTCCATTGTTCCTTGTCTTAATATCCACTCGCAGCTGACTGGAAATTTCTGTCAGTTGATGAATCTTCTCGTTTCCAAGCCAAAACTCACCTCCGACGTCACCAAAGCCGTTTTTGTACTCCTCCCACCCATGTAGAATCCAACAAAGCCATCAACGCGCTTGTGAAATACCGTCCATCCTCCCCCATCAGTCTTCATGTCACAGAACACCTCAAAAGTGCTTTTGTTTGTTGGGTTCACTGTGTAAACGCCATTCTCTTTGAAGCCCACAGAAAACAGTTTAGCACAGTCTCGGGCTGCAAAAAGTTAAACAAGTATGGATTTGATACAAATATGGATTGAATACACAGAGAGATTAACTAACTTTCTAATTAACACTGATGCACAATTGCAACATACGAAATAAAGTGGAACTACAAACAGTGCATATTAAGAGTGAGTCCATGGGTGCACCAGGCAGGTGTGCTACATGGTATCTCTCCGATTTCAATGAAACTTGGCCAGTTTAAAGGGTCTACCCCAAAACTCAAAATGACAAACTGGTTCACAGTTTGGATCTTTATGGTGGGAGATAGCCCACCCAACTGGTTTAATTAGATTTTTTACCAATAAAAGTGCATTAATAACAGGCAAAAGTAGAAAGCTCTCAGGACAACTGCTTTTAACCTTTGACTATGAAGGTTTGTATATATGTTGATACATCTTGGACCAATGCAAGGATGTAAGTTTCAGTCAATTTGATTGACAGCTTGTCAATCACCGGCCTTGAATATGGGACCACCTTTCTAGCTATTTAAATACTTGCTGATTTTGAGATCAAATATCTCTCCTTGCCAGAAAGCTATGACAATAATTTTGCTATTCCCTGTTTACCAACCCTTTGGTCTATAATAAACATAACAAACATTTCTGGGCTCTTCCTTTTTTGGGCGTCAGATGCCACTTGAAAACTGCTCCTAAATCGAGCATATTTCCACTTCACCTGTCCAATAATTCAGCAATTAACGGTCGCTGAAGTTACTAAACCGACACTTTTCATCCCGTTATACAAGAATAATAATTGAGGAGTTTAATGCACGCTTAAGACGTTCAAGATTTTGCAAGAAAATCAAAGATTTCACGCTGATTAGTGGTGTATGTCACCAAAATATCGAAGGCAAAATCGTAATGTTTGTGACCTCGTTTTGATTTTCTCGCAAAATCAGATATTATTCTTCATAGAAGTTCAACTATACATGAGTCCTTCATTCAACAAGTGTTATGGTCTCTACTGTGACAAGACCAAGTTGTTTTAAGGGAGATTTCAAGGCCACATGGTGCGTGGTTGTTGACAAGCTTTGAATCACGCCAGTATATGCCAGTCATAAAAGCAACGTCAACTCGTACATCTAAAAACAACATTCAATGATGAAAAATTCTTCTCTCTAGCGATAAAGAAATTACGCCCTTAAAAAGTTCATGAAGTTTAGGCTACAACCACAGAAAAAGAATAGTATTTCAAAGAAGAATAGTGTTAGTTTTACTAACTGCCGTTGACCTACGCCAAACTATAATGTACGCTGCGTGACCAGACAATATTTCTTTACAATAATAACGTTAATAGTAACATCCTCGTGAGGTTTTTCAGGAACTATTTACAAACGATTTACAATTTATAAAAGCAAAAATGACAACGAAAACTCGAAATCACAATTTATGATGGTATTCTACTAAATTCTAGAGCTTATGAAGGAAATGTCTGCCTCAATAGTGTGTCTTTCAGGGCGCGCTTGAAAGATGCCAATGAGGCACTTTGCCTGAGTTCATTATGCAAGTTATTCCATGTGTAGGCCCCTCTGTAGGAAAATGTGCACTGGCCTGTAGCCGTTCTGTATAGCGGAATCTGCAAAGACCTCGGTGTACGAGTGTTACGAGTATGTATATTTGAGCGCTTGGTAAACTTGCTCGTTAAGTATTGAGGCGCAAGATAGTTCTGACATTTAAAGGTCAAAACGGAGTCTCTATGGAATAATTGTTCTTTAACAGGAAGCCAGTTTAGCTCTCGAAGCAAAGGTGTTACGTAGTCAAACTTCCTAGAGTTTGTTACGATCTTGCTGGCAAAATTCTGAATAGATTGTAATCTGTTTATATTCTGGAGTGTGGTATTTGACCATACAGATGAGCAGTAAAGCATCTTACTAAAGACTAATGAAGTTATTAACAACTCTAGTGTTTCCTTGTCGGAGCTCCTTTTGACTCTATTTATTTGGCAAAGCTTTGCGAAACAAGATGACACTACACATGAAATATGGTGATCGTAGGTCAGATGGGGGTCAAGAAAGACTCCCAAGTCCTTGGCAGGGTCTGTTGGCTTCAGTGTTTTACCTAAGAATACCACTCTAGGGTCTTCTGGTAACCTGCTTAACATCTGTCTGGTACCGAGGAAAAGGAGTTTAGTTTTATCAGGATTGATAAGTAGATGGTTCTCACAGCACCATTGAGCTACACTGTGAAGGTCTTGTTCGAGCTTTTCAGTGGCAGCATCAAGCTCAACGAGAGGAAATGACATGAATAGCTTTGAGTCATCCACATACGATTCTAGGTTGCAAAACGTCGCTGCCGTGGGTAAATCGTTGAGATAAATGCAGAACAACAATGGTGATAGGATTGCGCCTTGAGGAACTCCGTGAGTTATAGGTATAGTGTCAGAGTAGGCGGAACCAATTCTCACGTATTGCCTGCGACCAGTTAAATAACTCTTGAACCATTTGACATTAGAGGGTGAGGCTCCTAAGATGGAGAGTTTGTGGAGCAACCTTGCATAGTCTATACTGTCGAAGGCTTTGGATAGATCTAATAGTACTAGTGCTGTTATCTGCTTTTTATCCATTGCTTCGAGTATCGTATCCGTGAGCAGGATGTTTAAGGTCTCTGTAGAGTGAGCTTTTTCATTGCCGCTTTGGTGTGAGGTAAGGCGGTTGTTTTTTGTGAGATAGGCGCTGAACTGATTCTGAACTGAGGTGATTCCGATTCTTAAAGACGGTGACCATGAAAAAGCTGCCAACAACAGACCGTTATCTCTGCTAGCTGTAGCTTCAAAGGTCCTCCCAAAGGCTTTCAGAGGGTCCTGCTTGTCTCTAAAATTATATTTATCTCCTCCTATCTTCAGGTTTTTCAAATACAAGTTGTTCGAAGATCTCTGTCACTCTCAATCAAGATGATTTACAACCAAGTATTACGTGACAAAAAGAAAGAGCCCGCACTGTTTTGATCAGCGAATTTCCCGCGCCTTCCCCGGCAATTTACATAAATCTTTTAAGACAATTTTCGGTTGTCCAAACTGGAAGAGAGAAAAAATAAAATTAAACAACACAAAGAATAACTAAAAAAAATAGATATTTACATTTTGGTTTCTGTCTCCCTAAGGCCAAAACTGAGAAACACTATAGCCTGTGTACAGAGACCACCCCCGCTGTCTCCACTCACCGAATCACCTGATCTTTTGTTACTAAATCTTCCGTGCTTACTTCCTGTTTAAAAGCCACGACATTTATTGTCCATTATTTATTTAAAAAGGCGTTTATTGTCATTACAATGATAAAAACAACATATAACATTTAAAGAGACATCCTAAATAAAATAAACGGTCTACTAAAAAAACTATAACCAACTAATAAAAATACTGTCCACCAAAACTACCCTAAAAGAACATACTAAAACTAATTTTAAAATGTCCTCATTCCTGGCATTAACACTAAAATCATCTAAAAAGTCAGCATTCTTGTGAAAAGGGGTTCTAGAACCTCGTAAACATGTGTGGAGAGATTTTAAAATTTCAAAAGATATGCATGTTTCAAGCGGAGATATGGCACTGGCATACGACTCGCCGTTGTTTCCGGAAAGTTTGCTCCGAAAGGTTGCTCAGAAAAAGTTTTCATTTTTTTCCCCATTCCTCCGTTTGTACCAAAAACCACAAGGGGGGAGGAAAGATCCTATTTCCACGACCATAACTCTTTGTTGGTACTTCCTTTTCTTCTCTTTACTCCACGAAGATCGATTCTTTGGATTTGTTCTGGTTACACGTTGAGTTCAGATGCATAACATACATCGAAGAATTATGTTTCTCCTCGTGACCAGAAACTTCCTGCCTTTATGTCCAGTCTAACCTCAGGACTTGTGACGGTGGAGCTTAGGTTGAATACGTCAATGTCCATCGGTAGGAGGTGGGGCTCTACCTCGACATCCTTGCAGACTTTGCTGAGAAGAGACGTGAGAAGGTTCTGGATGCCATCATGTCTTTGTGAAACAAAACCCTTCTTCTTACACCAAAGGTCCTGCTCTTCAAGGGCAACGGAGTTGAGCCACCCTTGCACCCTTGTCTCTGGCCTGCAGTGTTGACCTTAGAAAGTCTAGCTGCTACACGATGCTGTTATTAACTTTGAGGCAACGTATTGCTGTGAGGCTTGAGCTTTCGGGTCTGGTATACCCAGACCCCCTTTTGAATAGTTCTTGCAACTCATCAGGGAGCGGTTCCGTCTGACCAAAATGAACTGGAAGGAAAATACCGTTGATCGCTTCATCAGTTGGTTCCACCTAGTCTTTAAATGTGTCAATTTTATGCATAAAATATGCAAACTTCGATTTGTAGCCCTTTGCGTAGGCGGCATGGGGCTGACTCTTTACGATCTCAGCCAGCAACTCAATGCTTTCCCTCCATCCCTGAACTTTTCCAATACATTATTGGTCTTTGACGTCTTTGTACTTCTGGGATCCAATGACTACTCCTAGGTGTCGTTGACCTTCCGTTGTTATTCTGACCCCCTCTTTAAACACCAATTCGGCCTCATCTGCTAGATCTTGTGTCTTTACTACCCGGGCTTTACTATCAGCTATCTTTTGGAGCCATTGACTAGGTAGCCACATTTGTTTCCTTCTTGAAAAAAAAGCCTGTACCAGTTGTATAACAGTTCTGTTGGGCCGCCTCCCGCCGAGTCATCAGCCAGCCATACTTGCTTAACTTCGGGTATACGCGCTCTTAGGCTCTGAATCAAGATGGATGTGTTGATCGCATACCACCTAGCGCTAGAGGGTCACCCTGTGTTGCCCCTTCCTGGGATAAGATCTCTTCCCCTCCACAGAAGAACAATCTCGAAAAATTCTGTACGTGTTGATGATATGGACATTTCACGGCAAGTAATTTGGATGTTGCAGTCAACCAACAGGATTCCGTCTGTACCATCATCATCAAAAATCTGGGCCATGGCGTGTATATATTTGGTGGCCTCGGCACCTGCACTGTAGCCATCGATCTCCTCCTTTACGAAGGTGGATATGGTCTTGCCAATTATTCGTCTCAAAACCTCTTTGGCTCCTATTGGTCAGATTCCCAGGTTCTTATCAAGTGGAATAAGCGTGCAGGAAGGGTAGCTTTCCAACAGAGAAGGGTGTTAACTTGATTTCAGCAGATTTCTGGTCAACGCAGCTATTTCTTTTAGGCTTATTTTAATTCATTCTCTCTTCCTGTATTATTTAGAATAAATGTAAATTGCCGGGGAAGGCGCGGGAAATTCGCTGATCAAAACATTGCAGGCTCTTTCTTTTTGTCACGTAATACATGGTCGTAAATAATCTTGATCGACAGTGACAGAGATCTTGGAAAAACTTGTATTTGTAAACAAAAATTAAGATAGGAGGAGATAAATATAGTTATAGAGATAAGCAGGACCTCCTGAAAGCCTTTGGGAAGCAAAGAAGTGGATTCTAAACAAATATTGTCTGGTCACGTAGAACACATAATACTTCTGCGTAGATCGACGGCGGTAAGTAAAACTAACACTATTCTTTTTCTGGGGTTGTAGCCTCAACCTAACGAACGTTTTAGGCGTAATTTCTTTATCGCTATAAGGAAGAATTTCTCATCATTGAATGTTGTTTTTAAATGTGCGAGTTGACGATATTTTGTGACTAGCGCTATACTGGCGTGATTCAAAACTTGTTAACAACCGCCATGTAGCCTTGAAATCTCCCCAGGAAATTAAAAACAGCTTGGTCTTGTCACAGTAGAGACCATAACACTTGTTGAATGAAGGACTCATGTATAGTTGAACTTCTATGAAGAATAATATCTGATTTTGCGAGAAAATCAAAACGAGGTCACAAACATTACGATTTTGCCTTCGATATTTTGGTGACATACACCACTAATCAGTGTGAAATTTTTAATTTTCTCGCAAAATATCGAACGTCTTAAGCATGCATTAAACTCCTCAATTATTATTCTTGTATAACGGGCTGAAAAGTGTCGGTTTAGTAACTTCAGCGACCGTTAATTGCTGAATTATTGGACAGGTGAAGTGGAAATATGCTCGATTTAGGAGCAGTTTTCAAGTGGCATCTGACGCCCAAAAAAGGAAGAGCCCAGAAATGTTTTTTATTTTTATTATAGACCAAAGGGTTGGTAAACAGGGAATAGCAAAATTATTGTCATAGCTTTCTGGCAAGGAGAGATATTTGATCTCAAAATCAGCAAGTATTTGAATAGCTAAAAAATTGGTCCCATATTCAAGGCCGGTGATTGACAAGCTGTCAATCAAATTGACTGAAACTTACATCCTTGCATTGGTCCAAGATGTATCAACATATATAAAAACCTTCATAGTCAAAGGTTAAAAGCAGTTGTCCTGAGAGCTTTCTACTTTTGCCTGTTATTAATGCACTTTTATTGGTAAAAAATCTAATTAAACCAGTTGGGTGGGCTATCTCCCACCATAAAGATCCAAACTGTGAACCAGTTTGTCATTTTGAGTTTTGGGGTAGACCCTTTAAACTGGCCAAGTTTCATTGAAATTGGAGAGATAGCATGTAGCACACCTGCCTGGTGGACCCATGGACTCACTCTTAATACAAAGCGTGCCAAGTAAACCGGGGCGACTTGAACATAAGCTAAAATATTTTGCTTGCAAACGCGGGACCAATTTTATTTTAATTAACTTTAAGTGTAATTTACAACTCTAAAACAATAGCTGCACTAGCAAGTGAATGTGTAGAAAATTCATCTGGTTATGCACTCAACTGTCTGCAAACTTTTCGACTATGGCAATCTTAGTACTAAGGTTTCCCTCCCTCCTTAAAAACAAAATGAAAGCCGAACGCCAAAACGTCTTTGCCGTGAAACGGCTTGGAAACTAAAATTTCGAGGACGTTTTTGGACTTTTTACATTTAGGGTATGAATTTTTCGTCATTTCAGGCCGTGGAACCTAAAAATGAGCCTAGCTAGCTGTAAAAAGGGGCAATACGGAGGCAATACGTCCTAGCCGGCATGATCACATGCTGTTTACGGAAAATTCCCTCATCCATGTCAGGAAATTCTGCATTTTAAAGCCTCCCCTAGGGCATGACTCAGCAATTGAGGACATTTCTGCTATATTTTCATTGTTGGTTAGCATGCAAGGATTTTTCGCATGCCTATCGTCAATGATTTGCTCACTGGTAATAGAGGGGGTGGCCCCAGAGTGGTTTTGCATTGAAATAGGCATGCAACAGAATTTCGCATGCCCTGTAAGCATAATTTGAGGTTCTGTGACCTTCTCACCCAGGCCGCGAGAAGCCTAGGTTCTAGTAATAAGTAATTCATACCCAGCAAAATCTCCGGCATGCCGGGCATGCCAAATTTTCTGACATGCCCGGCATGCTAAATTCTCTGGAATGCCGGGCGTGCCATAATCTGGGTCATGCCGGGCATGCCAAAATCGGTCTCTGGCATGCTCTCAACGCACAGGTTATAATTCCTTGAATCTACCGATATTTTAAGCCTGGCTAAAAAAAAAAAACTAAACAGATCACAGTGCTTATCTTTTGATGTACGGTTACACGATGACGTCATTGCTATTCCTTTCATTTTCATAGATTTGGATGTCCCAGAGAACTTTAAATAACAAAAGCTCTAATTTTCACAAGCAAGTAAAACCCTGAGGGATTCGCCCGTAGTAATAAAACAGCTTCATCGTGGAGATGACCTGTTGGGGGATTGTAAAAACTCCTCACCCCTTTTAATGAGTCTTTAATAGGATTCCCATTTCACATTGCGAATAAAATGGAATTGACTGAAATCAGTAAAAAGAGAGACAGAGACTATTTTCATTGTATAATAAAATGCATCTATGTTCCATGAAAGCTTTTAAAAATACAAGGTTATAGAATATCTTTCAAAGTTCATTACAAACTGAGCTAAGCCCCAAAATCACTGTTCATTATTCAGTAAATTATGATGTTTGACAATGCAATGTGCTTGAATATAACGTTGCAATTACAAATCTCTCTAACGCAATTTTCCCTACGTTAGAAAAGCTGTTAGATAGTCTGAGTTCCTCTTTCTTGTTTTGTAGGCTTGCCAGGGATTAATGTTTTTGTGTCATTACCAGTGTCTGTGTTCTTTGTTTTTAACTCAAAGTAAGTCAGTAATAACTGACAGTATCAAAGAATTGCTCTCTAGAAAAGTAATTATCTCCTCGTCATGTCTGGAAGTTACCTGTCACAAAAAAGAAATGGAATGTTAACACATGCAAGGGCAATATAAAAAAAAGAAATAGAACATGTAGACTCAGCTTCTCTTAACATATTTTCATACTGGCTTGTTGAGTCTGTTAAAGGTCTCAACTAATTGTCTGAGGCTAATTTCACAAGAGTGTGCAATTGAGATAAATGCATGGTAAATAAAGTGAAAGAAACGTGGTTTCACATTAGCCAATTTACATTGCGTTGTTCGATGATGTTTACACGCTTTTCTACTGCGAAATAAACCTCTGCATTTGGATTTGCAAGTCAAGATTATACCGAGTTTGACTGACACTTAATTGAACAACAGTTTCATTTTTAAGCAGGTAAGGTGTAGACCCATATAAAGCCGGAATATGTAAAAAAAAATCAGCGAAAGCGTTTTCGCATCTTTTTGTGGCGATATTCTCTCACGGCCCGTCAACTGATTAGGGGTTGCGAAGAAAAAATAAATTAGGACCAAAGGTTAAAGCCTGTCCGGTTACATCATTTCGTATGTTACCTAGAGTTCTAATAAATAGGTCATAAAATAGGATTTAACGAGAGCGAATTTGTTTCTCAATTGGTGTGTAAAAAAGTGAGGCTATCAAATGAGAAGTTTATAGAGTATCAAAATTATTAAATTAAAAGCTCATATAATTAGGAAAATTCCTATACGAAAATAATGCTAGTGACATTAAATTGATCAGATAAAATTCTCAGAAAATATGTCGAATAAAAGCCTCATTGTTTGCTTTTGTTTTTGCGTAAAGGTAAATTTTTCGGCCCACAAAGCAAAGTTGAAAAAGCGACTAAATCTTAGTTTTTTACATTGAACATGTTTATTAGCTTAGTTTTCGTCCGTTTTAAAAGCTTTATAACCCAATCATAATTTAATCATAAAATAGTACAAAATCATTTCAAAAACCATGTTCATTTAAAATAGAGCCGGCAAACGTGAACATTTTGTAATTCAAAAGTCGGACCCAGCCAGGTTGTTTAAGCTTAGAATTATCTGCATTTTAGCGTCCTATAAATTTACCAGAATCGCCTCTCAGAGGCTTACTGTAGCAAAGCATTTTGTAGTACACTCGTAGACAAGCAATGTAAGCCTTAAGTCTTTGCTTGGATGAGATGTCCAAAAGAAAAATTAGTTTTGTGGACCTAAACGCACATTCACAGACTGCTTATATTGAGTTGTTTACAACTTTGCATTGACACACGCGTACCCTGCGAGCAGAGGCTACATTTTCGAGGTATGAGCTGGCGTGCGAAAAGTAGCTACTTTTCGCACGCCAGCTCATACCTCGAAAATGTAGCCTCTACTAGCGCTCGCAGGGTAACACACGCGGCATGTTCATTTTTTTAAAGCGAAATCCAAATCTGATTTTGGCATTTGATTTACGGATATTTTATTTTGTATCCAAAAGTGATTGTAATATACGTTTGATTGTCTTCCAAACAACAGTCAAACTATGCAGCAATTGCAAAAATAAGTAACTTTACCAGTACAGTGAAAAAAATATGACCGTAGGTGCCAAAAATAATTATACTCGAGCTATAAAATTAGATCTGACTTTTTTTAGCTTTGGTTTCTTATTATTGAAGTTTTCTCTAGTCTTCTTAGCAGCAGCAGAAGAAGATTACAAGACATACAAACAGAAACAATCCGAAGTGAACGAGATGACAACCACTTATGCCGGAGTTCTTAGGCATGCTCAACAGCAAGATAAACTGAATGCCTAAAAGCTAATTCACGGGAGTTGTTCAATATTCAGGCTTTTTCTTTACCAAATTAATACTAAATTTGTACTTACAGTCTCTCGCAGAATCCATTTCTTGTTCAGCATTCACCAACATCTCAACCATGCACCGCAGAAAAAAAAGACAAACAAGTGCGAAGAGACATGACGACATCGTGACGCCACATGCAACTGCCACGCTACAACAAACTAGATTCATCATCATCCGAAAACACTTCGGCGGAAATTCGGCCGATTTCGTGCGTGCTCGGGGTATCTTCGGATGACGCAGATAACGTTGCTCAAAGGACTATCGTCAGCAAGGAGTAAAACAGTTTGCGAGATTCGCATAGCCGACAAGGAGCGCACTGAAAAACTAAGCAAAATCTCTCTGAGAAGGCAGTCCAAATTCACCAAATCAGAACGTCTTTGCAGTATTAACGTCGTACTCTCGTACTGACTTGAACGACCTGGTAAGCTTAATTTTCACCAGTCTTTTAATGCTGTTGGCCGGGAAACATTCCGACGCGATAAAACTTAAGAGCGGCCGTCCGTAAATATCGCCTGGGGGTGTGCAAAATGAAAAAATCGAAAATCCCCAAACTTTGTCAGAATATAGGTCTAGGTAAACTATTTCTAGAAAAATAACTTTTAGTTCGATTGGATTGTTATTTTACGCGTACGGCGACCGAGTCGGTTCGGAGGCTCTCAGATCAGTTTTCACGGGCTCAAAACCATATATTACTTAAAAATCGTTTAAAATTTAAAGAAGTGAAAAACTTTGTCTCTGAAAATCTTAATAGAGAGAGTACAACTTAAGCAATAGTTTTGATGTGAAATTTTCCTATTCGTCAGCAAATCTAATATTTTTCGGATTTTTAATAATTTTGCTTATTTTACCGATTTTTGACAGACATAAAATTGGCAAATTTCAGAAACAAAAAGCACTACTTGGTATACGCCTTTGAGCCATAACTTACCTACCGATAGAAAGAGCAAGGTGCCTTGCTCAAATAAATGCAATAAAATTTTTGGGCAATCCTGCCGGGAAAATTTGTGAATGCCAAACAAAAGCGACCCTTGAGGTCAAAACACGCCATTTTGTCACGACAATAGAAGGGTAAAAACAACGATACTCCCGGTTAACAAGACACTTTTGCGTTTTTCCGCATGGAACTCTTTCCATTTGCCGAAAAAATTTCTTTTTAAACAGCTATATGCCTTGTTCCGTGCATTTTGTTGGGAACCGTTAGCTAACAAGTGACATTTTGCGTCTTGGAAGAGTTGGAAGAGTTCTCGTCTGCTGAGCATACCTCGGCCAATTGCCAGACCACCAACGAAGGTTTTCAAAAAGAAAACTAAGTGGTAAAATCCTGCTAGCTGTGTGAGTAAAACTCTTTCTCAAAAGGGTGGGAGACGTGGGCACCAATGAAGTGGCTGCATAGTGCGCTTTTACATGCTGACGTCGACCTCACGTCTCTCGTAATTCCCACGCAATTCAGCCATCGGTGGCAAGGGAGGAAAGTTGGCTCTCGTTTATTTATTTGATTATTTATAAATTTATTTATTTTTTTATAAATTCTCTACAATATTTTATTCTGCAGTCTTATCATTGTCAAAAATGGCCAATACAACCACCCGACCAAGAAAGCGAAGACACGTCTTAAATGAAACTTCAACTAGCATCACAATACATGACGTGAGAAAAGAAATCACAAAACAGTTTCAACAACTTATGCCCGTCAAGTACTGTAAGTCAAGTGAGAAGGTATGTCCCGCGGGTCCCCCCGGACTTCCTGGTCCCACTGGGACAAAAGGTCCACGTGGCAGGAGGGGACCAAAGGGAAAGAAAGGCCCTCAAGGTCCCTTGGGACCACCTGGAAAATCTGGAAAAACAGGAATGGCTGGTCCTGTCGGACCGAGGGGAGGAAAGGGAGATAAGGGAGAAGCGGGGCCAAAAGGCATGCCGCGACCGCCTGGAAAGCCTGGAAAATCGATATCTGCACCACAAGTAATGTTGACCCCGGTAGAACAAACCAGAGACGACGGAGGAAATACGGCGCTTTATTGCACGGTTGGGGGCAATCCTCTCCCTTTCGTCGAATGGAGCTTCAAGGGCAGAAAGCTCCTGTCAGGTGCAAAGTATTTGATTAAAGAAGGAGAGTTAATCGTTAGAAATCTGAATTACAGTGATGCTGGGCAGTACACATGTGCTGCCAGGAATATTCTTGGATCGTCTGTGGCCACTAGTAACCTGTCTGTTCGAGGTAAGAGAGAATAGAATTGTTCTTCAGATCTGATGTTTTTTTTCCTTATACTTGATCACTCACTCATGTAGTCTGCATATTTGTCTGAAGTAGCCTGAATTCAACCGCAAGTCACAAACTCTTGAAAAGGATTTCGGAATCAACGAGACGCTAATGCCGTCCAGTTTCGTCACTACAAGAAAATCGGGTACTGATTTTGATGAGTTGTTTGTCGACACATTTGCATTTTTATGAATGAATGACAAAAAATTTAACCCGAAATGTCGTATGATACTCAACGGATCGCATGCTTCGCGTGGACTTTTACCGTAAGCAGTACCATAAACTTTCTCCAAACCTTTTCTTCAAAACTAGGACTTTCTGTCAAAGTTACCTTCTGGCGCTCCCACTGACCGCACTTCTCTCATGACCGAGAGACGACTGGGGACGAGTCAGAAATTTACCTACGAATGAAGATTTAGTGCACTGGATCGCGCGAGCACTTTTCACAATTGGTTTAGTTGCGGTTGAGAGATTAAGTAAGGCTTTTTCGTAATTATGTCTGCTTTTGTCTTTATATCTATTAAACATGTGTCCGTCACGTTTTTTCTGACAGCCCGCTTAATTTCCCCTTATTTCTACTTGGTGCCAACACTAAACAGGGGCACCCAACGAGGATATACTTAAAAAACACTTTAGCATAGCGTTGTTAAACGTATATAGGTATATTTCTATCTGCTAAAAATTTTTCATCTGTTCGGATTTCCTAGCTGAAAGTCTAGTGATCTGAAAATTATAGGTATCAAAACCTACCTTTTCGAAAATTTCAGCAAGAAAAAAGGCTCCCGAAAATTCTAGGTGACCTTTTCAGGGTAAAAACCCGTTAAAAATGGGCAATTATTCCATTTTTTAGGTGTTCGAAAAGCCTATGAGAGGCAGGCAAGCAAAAAATTTTACAACAATGTTCCGAAAATTCTAGATCTCAAATCGTCTTCCCAACAGATTTTTCCGAAAATTGACGTTGGGTGCCCCCGACTAAATTTTAATGAGTTCTTGTCCGTTGGTGATTCTTATGATGCTATCCCTTACCTACGGCTGCCAGAGTGTACGGCTGCCTCAATATTAAGACATGGCGAGTAAATTTTTCTCTTATATTTTTAGGTCTTCCAGTTTTCACAAAAATTCCACCATCACTCGCCACACCAGTGGAGCACACTACCTTTCAAGCGGATTGTGAAGCTGAAGGGTTTCCTCGTCCCGTAGTTAACTGGACAAGATTAGTTCTGCCGTTACCTGCTGGAAAGGCTAAGGTAAAAGAACGGACACTTACAATCAAGAACTTAAGTCCTGCTGACAGTGGTTATTACGTTTGTGTAGCTTCGAACGTTATGGGGACAAAGAAGGTCAGAATTGACCTGGTAGTGCAACAACGACGATCAGGTATGTCTTTGGTTCGGCTGGGTAATTAAAAATATAAAATGTTGGCGTGCGTACTGTAATAGCTGCCTTCGTTACCTTGGTTTGGATTCGCGTGAAAGTGTTATTTCTTGGTTTATTTTTACGGCCCTTTTTTTTAAATTTCCAACAGTTTCAGCATATTCTGTAGGTGTGATAACTAAACTTATGTCATTATCACAATATGTTGGAAACTCATTTTACTTTGTAGTGTCTTCATTGGTTTTGTAAATGGATATTGTTCTTGTCCTGGGCCGAGCTTGTTC
The DNA here is from genome assembly GCA_942486035.1 of Porites lobata. Lineage (NCBI taxonomy): Eukaryota > Metazoa > Cnidaria > Anthozoa > Scleractinia > Poritidae > Porites > Porites lobata. The sequence continues at coordinate 2,083,705 of CALNXK010000083.1, forward strand.
TTAGAACGCCATATTGAGTATTGCTTCCGACCAAATTTATCATCAGGTTTAGAAGACTCTGTTATCGTGGGAAACAGCAAGAACCACTTAACCTCTTTAACCAACTGGCTAGTACCTGTAGAACAGAGAAGTACTTCCGTCTGGAAGCGCTGTTGGCGTGCATCGGTGGACGACTGGGCTTCAAGAACATTTCATTCCCGGTGTGACGGAAAGGGACCGACTGTAACAATAATAAGGGTCGGGAGATATATTTTCGGAGGATACACCAGTTTACCATGGGGTACGTTAATAATGAAATCAGACATAACACTTCTACAGTTTGTACTAACCTTTACATGAGCCTTAAAAATACAGAATGGACAAAAATTCTTGGCACAAATTTGCAATAATCACGCGTGCCCAACTACTTCGATTCTTCCCTCAACCCAGAAACAACGTCAGACGCCTTTATCATTATAATTGAAGGCCAATTTGCCCGCGTGCGAATGTGATGGCAAATATTTCAAACTTGAATAAATTACCTAATACAAGGGCTTTCGTAGCGGCTGAAAATGGATCGGTTGAAGTACTGGAGTTGGTGGCTTTATTTCTCCTCAAGACGGGTACCTTCAGGACCTTCAGTGCTAAAAACGGATAGGAGATTTCCGTAGAGGTTATATCGTGCTTTGTTGAGATTTTTTGCCAAAAGAGAAGGGAAAATACACAGTAACTTTGATAACTGTAGGAGAGAGTCCGTCGACAGTTCTTCTCTATTTGTGTGTCAACTTTCACAAATGTGTTAGCGTTGCATCTTAAGGTTAAATTTGACCAGCTATTTGTGCAGCGAGTTCTACGGTCACGATTGACTTCAAAGTTGCAGATATAAAACTTAAGGTGATTCCCTGGTTTTGCACTGCGCATCTCTTACTGCGCATAACAAGATGGCCGCAGTAAAAAAGAGCATGTGAAGTAACATTATTAAAATGAAGTTGACTGAAGAGAAACGCTATTGGAATTTTTGCTTGCGGTTGTTTCTTGGCGAGGTGACACTCATTGTGTTGGGAATGTGCATAACGTAAGCAGTACGCGTTTTTGCTGAGTTCGACTTCCTCACGTAGAACCTCGATAGTGGATGTTAAACTTGTGCTTACTCACTTTTATTTTCATTTAAACGCTTTCTTTATCACATTGTGTCCTAAATGTGATAACTCGTTGTAAATTCTGTAAAAACGGATTTTTTTAATACTTTCCTCCCCCTTTCAAATACATTCTACTTTGAAACTCGCCCCAGTCCTCTCTCAAAATCGGAGAAAATGCATTTGGTGGGCACTTTCTGCAGCTCTACCGCAAAAACGAGTACAGTGAACCCCATTTTTTATTTCATGATTTTAATAAGGACAGTGCTTCCTTTCGATGAGAAAAAAATGGGCACAAATCTATGCTCAGTTTTTTGGCAATTTTACTAAATTGTACGGATTGAGCTATCACGGGTTGAAGAGCGCGTGTCCAATTTAATAATTTAATACCACATGCAATTTAATACCACATGCATCATCGAAAAAATCTCTCCTTTTTGTCTCGTTTTGGGCTACCCGTGATTTTTTGTAAAAGGGTCCTAAATAGCCGTATTTGTCAGCATTGTGACGTCAAAACGAGCACGGTGACCCCCACTTTTTATTACCTTTTTATCATCTTCTTGACTTGTTGTATCAGTGTACCAAGTTTCATCCACAATCTATGTTAGGTTCTTTTACTAAGGAATCACCTTAAGAGCTCTGAGGCTTATTTGCCGAAGTTAGAGAAAAATCTGTCTTAGGGTTTTGAAATTGTTGACATTTTTCACTTGTAAAAAAGCGGTTTTAAACATATGCCGATATCTCAAACGTTTTCATACCTATAAGAAAATAAATAGCATTTTCTTAAAGTTTGACCATTCTTTATTAAGGTTGTCAAAAATCATAGAAATCGGTTGAATCATTCCTGCCGAGAAACACGATTCAAAAACATAACCAACGCGAAAATAAATAGTTTCGGGCCACCTTAATTCATCATTGCATTAATTTGTCTTTCTGCCTGTTGAACTGCGGCAAGCGTAAACTCTTTCCTCTTTTAAAAACGGCTGCAGTGATCTCTTTTGAAATAGGGTCGATAACCATTTTGCACGTCTGGTGCACGGCAATCATGCATGTAAAGCGGGAACATTATTTTCTTTTGTTGTTAGAATCTTGTGGTTAGCTTTAATTAGTTAAATCTTTTAAATGGTTCACTTTGCCTGATGATTTTTAACCGGATAAATAGTTATTGATTAATTTGTATTTATATTTTTTTACCTGTGACTTAATCTTGCCTCTACCATAGTTACATCTTTTCCTTCGAGACCAATAAGAATTGGCGAGATTATTTAGAAAACATCCTCAGTTAACTATGCTAAGCAGAAAAATTATGTATGTAACTCCAATTTATTTTGCAAGAAAGGTTAATGTGTAGCAACTCTCTTTGAATATTTTTGCAAATTATGGCTTTATTTTTTCCTTTTTCTCTCCTTTCTAGATACTTCTGGTAGTTATCATCATGACCCCAAAGCTTTTTTATTTTCATTGGTAAACTACCCAGGATGGGCACCTCTTAAACTGCCTCAGACGGGGAAACACAGTTCTTCCAGAGGTTCCATACGTTGTCACTCATTATTGGGGCCAACGTTCGGAGGCGGATATGACATTAGCATTTACAACAACGCGCGATCCAACAGCAATACTTACAGCAACCTTGGCCATACATACAGTCCACCGAGAGGTTACAGCTACCCCAGCTCATTCGCCCAAACATTCCTGGCAGGAGCTTACAGCTTCAAACCTGACGAAGTAGAAACATTTTACGAAACAACATGAACATAGTAAATGACATTCGCTTTAATATTTGAGGTGGGCGGTTTGCCCTGCATCACAAGAGTTGTAAATTCATAACTAAAATAAGCACTAAAGGTATATCCCTTTCTGACAAGCATAGACACTTGGCTGCTGCCTCAGAACTTAGTTTAGACGAAGTAGCCCCATAATCATGTAATATACTGATCATAATAATAGAGAACTGAAATATTAAGTGCAAAGACTGTCTCTGCTTTTAGTATTGTTCAAACTAGTTCATATGGCACGACGTCACCAAGTAACTTCCCTGGAATAAGATATGTCACTTTAGAAAAACATGAAAAATGATTAGCCGCTGAGAGGCAACAACAACAACAACAACAATCTTTTATTGACTCACACGCTTATAATTATTACAACCGAATTCAATAATTGTTTTATTATACATTTTTTAAACAATAGGCAAAAGAAGACTTTCAACCATTCTGTTTCTGAGGAGAACACTCCAAGGGGCTTGGTAACCAGGCAGACGTTGAACTTGACATGATAAATGCAATATCTGCAGCAGATATTGCATTTATCATGTCAAGTTCACAAGCTATTGTGAATTGATTGAATGCTCTCGACCAATCAGATTTTTCATAGTGAGTCTGATGTATAATAATAATTAATTATTTGAAGCCTAGAGGCTAAAGGAACCGTGAGGTTTTCGATTTAGCCCATAATACTATTTTAAGTTTGTTTTAATTAAAAAGGAGAGCCACAAGGGGAGAGGAACTAATAGCATAATTAAGTTATAGTTAATAATAAAATTTCTATTCAGGTTACTTTCGATTATCGTTCCGACAGCAAATAACAACGCTTTATTTCTTTGGAAAAGGACTGAATGTAGTGAGGTCTTTCACGTGATGGGGAATATCGCGCCATTTTCGTTAGACGTCAGACTGAGATCAGGTAAATCTTTAATTTTCGTGTTGGCCAGCTTTCTACTACTGCCATAGAATCTATTTCGGGTATCCCTCCTTGTAAACTTAACACTGATTATTTTTGGAGGCGCATCCGCCTTACAAGTGGGAATTTGATGAGCGATATCACCGTTTCTGATTGGCTCAAAGTCCCTGGCTAATTCTTCATAACCAACTGGCGTTGACAAAATTTGAAGATGCGAGCAATAAACCATCGATTCGATAGTATATTGACTTGGAAACGAGGTTAATCGATGGTTTATTGACTCAGATACGAGGTTGTATGGGCAATAGACCATCGATCAACCCCGTTTCAAGGCGCGGCGGCCCAACTGTTTATTTACGAGTGCTAAAAAACGGAAAGAACGGAAGGAAAGCAAGAATACGCAAAACATATTGCTCCGGATGTTGATCTACTTTTTGTGGAGTAAATGCGGCAAATAGGCCAAAGTTTAGAAGAAAGTCTACGAGGAGATTTTCATGAAAGCTTGTTAAGAACTTAAAAATATTTTGAATGAATATAAAACAATTATTGAATTCGGCTTTTGTAGGATGTGAAAAATTATGCAGATCTCGGAAGATGTTATCCACCTCGGCCTTCAGCTTCGGTGGATAACATCCTCCTTGATCTGCATAATTCAAATCCCACAAAAGCCGAATTCATAATTGCTAAATATCAAACGAAAGTAATTGTTTTATTATTATTTCAAATTACTTTTAACCCCTTGATTTATGAAAAGTTCGCAATCCCGTCGTCATAACATTTGCCTGTTCTTTGGAAGTTTTAGGATATAAAGGGATTTCATGATCAGTCTAGAAATGGTTCTGCAAATAGTAGTTGTCACCCGTCGAGCGATATTTTTGCTAACCCGCTTGGCTATGTCTTCTTTGCATAACGCGTAAAATCTGCCGCCATTTTTTTTAGCTCTGCCAAAACACAAAGCTAAGCTAGGGGCCTTCTGAAGCAGTGTCTGACTGTTTCTGCCAGTTATCCGTAATTAAGTGACTCATCTTTTAGGAATATCGGCAAAGGCTAGCTGATTATTGAGAATTAGCCGGGGGATTTAAGCCCCTCAAAATGGAGAATTATAGTATTGAGTGAAAAAGTTATCTTTAATTACCATCATCGTCATGAGACATAGCTACTTTTGCTCAATTATAACTAAGTTCAGCTGAAAGGAAGACTTAAAAGTTTCGCTTAGATTAGTGGTTCATTGGGTTGTTTATCATTCGGCTATTAAAAAATAATGAAATAATTAAAAGTTGTAGTCCGTGAAAAATTCTTGTTTTCTGAAACCCGGTTTATCAAGAAGAGAGATGAAGTAGTGCTGAACATTTTTTGTTCCGTTGGGATCTTATGAATTGGCTTAAAAATTTGACTCGAAAAAGAAAAGTTTATTACTTAACATTCTGCGGTTAAAAAAACCCTTAATTTTCAAAGGATTTTTTTAACTGGATCAGTAAGATGCTCCGGCCGTGGCGTCCGTATGTTCATTTAGCCCTTGCAAAATTGAAGTTAATGTGATAACCATAGATTCACTTAAACCATTAATCAGGGACGAACCAAGCGAAGTTCGTAGGCCTAGGCCAAATGTCGAACTTCGTTTGGTTCGTCATTCCTCGCTAACGTCAAGTTCCTTAGCGTAATAATACGCTTTAGTGGCAATGTTAACCCAACGATTTAGAGAGCCGTGACTCGGCCCCTTTAACGGAAACACCTGCGTGTTCATTTAGACCTTGCGGGTTTCAATTTCATTTCACTAGCCAGGAGTGAGTTCCAATTCCAGGAATAGGTACTGTCACCATAATTGGAATTCAGGTTTGATTCCCAACAGCCTTCGTACCACCATGCTCCCTTTCCACTTACAGCACAGTTACTGGCACCAGATTTGTCATTGTCGCGGTCCTTTGTAGTGAAAGCCATGCCATTATGAAGAGCCAGTTGATCTGTAGCTGTACCAGAGTAAAACCCAACAAACAACGTGTAGTTAGACGCTTCGTTAGTAACTGTAAAATTACCGTACTTGGCGTACTTGTTGCCATCATTTTTTGTCTTAATTTCCACTCGCAGCTGACTGGGAATTTCTGTCAGTTGATGAATCTTCTCGTTTCCAAGCCAAAACTCTCCTCTGACGTCACCAAAGCCGTTTTTGTACTCGTCCCACCCCCTGTAGAATCCAACAAAGCCATTAAAGCGCTTGTGAAAGACTGTCCACCCTCCACCATCAGTCTTCATGTCACAGAACACCTCAAAACTGGTCTTATTTGTTGGGTTTACTGCGTACACGGCATTCTCTTTGAAACCGGCGTTCAACAGCTCGGCACAATCTCGGGCTGTAAAAATTAAAAAATAATAAAACCAATTATTTTAAGTCAGTTACTATAAATAAATAAATGAATGAATCAATAAATAAATGAGTTAATAATCAAAGAAATAGCTTATCATATCGAGCCTCACTTTTAGGTGCTAACAACCTGAAAGAACCAGTGCAAATGTTAGATGGGTTATGGGACGAAGACGTTAAACTGACTTCAGGCAAGGCAGATTGGTTTGACCACTATGGACGGGGAGATAGGGAAATAAATTTCCTATTCATTGTTGTCCAATCAGCCTTAACACTCTGATCTGTGTGTTACCTACATCGCTGATACTGATCTACACCAAGGTCCGGCTTCCCCTCACTGCCGTTTGTCTAAGTGGTCCTTGCAAGAATTTTTCGTCATGGGAGTGAGATAGCTTCTGGGTGAGCTTCAGTTTAATTGAGGGAAGGGTGAGGGGAAGCTCAAAACTCATTAGAAAGATAAAATGTTGATGGAAACTGTGCCATTTTTTTGAATAGGACTTCCTTGACCAGCATTTTTAAGCGGAACCTTAATGGGTAGTTAAAACTGAAAATACTGATGCGTGACCTGTAAGGCAGTTGTGTACGAGTTAAGTCGAATTGAAATCAAAACATTTTTTCAGTAAGCTAATCTCGGCTTACAAGGAAATTTTTTAGCATCAGGCTTACGTGTGATTTTCTTCCCAGACGCAGGGTTTGCTTCACAAACATGTTTTTGTCTCAGGCCCCTTTATACGGAGAAAAATTGTCCGAGTAGCGGAGCTATCCTGGGCGAGCCAACCTTTTATACATTTCCTTACAAAACGAGGCGAATCGTTTACATGAGAAACAAAAAAGTTAGCTCGGCAAGGGGAAACAGCCTAGGGTCACCATGCTAGCTGGGCCAACTTTTCTTCATATAAACACTTTGGCTCACCCAACCGAGTCAAGTCGGTCAGGGCCATCAGGGCATGCGTGCGCCGTTTAGATAATCAAAGCATGCCCGAGGGGTGAACTTTTTTCTCTTATAAACGCTCGCTAAAGTTGACTCGGCCAGAAGGGTGACACTGTTTCCCAGTACAACTTTTCTCCATGCAAACGGGGCCTTAGTTCGATTAAGGGGCCATTACGGTTGGTTTTTTAAATATTGATTGGGAAATATTGACTTGGGAGGCAAATAAATTAGGTTAGAAAATAAGGTATACACAGAAACCAGCATGAGTTAGTCCGCTAATAGGATCAGAGGCACCTTGTTGTGGTGGTGGACTATCTGGTAATTGCCTACAAATTTTTCACATCATATTTTACTTTTTATTACCCCCAATTCCAATATTTTCTAATTTTTCCAAAACTTTAAACATCCCCCGCCCCTAATTTTTGTACATTAAAAACATTCGAAAAATCATCCAAAATTCTCAAAAAAATTATTGAATTAAGGACTCCAACTTAATGGATTCATTTTTTGATTGCACGAAATCTTGGCTAGATATTAAAGGAAAAGGGTGGAAATCGACGAAAAATTATGCTTTTAACAATACTGCTCCCTTAGAGGGACAAATTAAGGGTGCCTTCCACGAACACAATCTATCTCGCTGGAAAAAGTGAACGCGGTGAAGGAAACTCAATTCACCGCGAACTCAAAAATGAGCCGCCGAAGGCGCGCAAATGGGGTGAAGGAACGAAAAATCCACCAATGACTACTCATGGGATTTTTTTAAAAAAAATTACGAACAGGCGCTTTCTTCATATCAGCGAATGAAGTTTGCTGAATACCGCCCTCTAACAAAGGGGCTGAGAGACTTTAAGCAATTTACAACAAGGAAAAAACTTTGGGCATTTTTTCCACCATCAAAATTTCTGCCCGACCGATTTTCATTTTATTTGGGCCACCAAATGATACATCTTCTATTCTCTCTAATCTTTGAAATATCTATTAGGTAACCTCTGTTAACTTCACCTCAAAATTATCTCTGCTTACCAGTTTTCACAGTGAGTTGTACTTCAGTCTCCACGCGAACCGTCTCACTCTGGGCAGAGCAAGTATAAACATCACTGTCTTCAGCTGTCAAGCTGTTTATATTAAGCTGTCCGTCCTTCACCCGTGTGCGTCCTTCTGGCATATCTCCTTTGCATCTTGACCATGTTATTTTCGGAACTGGATGTCCGACTGCGGAGCAGTTCAGTGTAACTGACTGTCCATGATAAATCTCTATCTTCTTTGGTGGTTTGACAGTAAATTGAGGCACCACATTAATGATCAAAGTTGTCATGGCGTGCGAAGCGCCCATGGCGTTTTTAGCCGTGCAGATGTATGTTCCTCCGTCTTTTTTCTCCAGTTTTTTTATCGTCAAGGTTTGACCTTCTACAGCGCTTCTTCCAGTTGGAAGTTGATCAAAAAGCTTTGTCCAGGAGATCACTGGAGGGGGATATCCGATGACCCCGCACTCGGGGAGACTGATATCTTTACCCATCTCAGCGTATATTGGTCCAGGGAGAAGGGAAATATCCGGAAGAGCTGTAATAGAGGAATATTATAAGATTAGATTATAATTCATCTTATATTTTATTGACGTAATCGATTTGCCTACTGTAGGGATTTAATTTAATTTTGTTTTTCATGTACTTATACTTCTTGGAAGAAAGGATTGAAAATGTAGCATGCACATGAAACATATTTTCATCAAATAATAAATTTAGGGGCTACGTCTACTCTTAATTTATAAATCATATGGTAGAAATACACTTTTGGTTAGAACATAATGATGAAAACAATAAAAAGTTGAGTTCAGGGATAGACATCGCTTTTTTAAAACTGAGTAGTGAACGGATTGATTGGAACAGACAGGGTAATAGGCCGTCCTGGAACAGGCCAGTACCCCAAAAATTGTAATAGTAACTGAAGGGATTTTTAGACATCAAGAAAAGAAGAAAGCGGGATCGACGATATAAATGTAGTTTTATCAATATTCGGTATAAAGACTAAGGATAACTAAGTATGAGTGTACTGTAAACGTTCTGTCATAGAAGAGTGCATTTTATTGGACAAATTATTGCTGTGTATTATTTTACCTCGGACATGAAGTGTGACAGCTGCCTGAGCGGTTCCTTGATCTGTACTTATTGTACAGACGTACATCCCATTATCACCATTGATCACATTCTTCATATACAGTATTCCTTTGACTATGGCATATCTTCCAACGGGGAGAGATCCATCTTTTTTAGTCCATGAGATTGTTGCAACAACGTTTTTATCCGGTGTACACTGAAATTTAGCTGACTCGTTTAAAGCGACAATCATAACAGCCGGTTGGACGAAAATCCCAGGAGCCTTAATGACGTCCACTGATTGGTTCACAACTGGCTCCAGGGAAGTTGGAATCGATGAATTTGATTCTCCAGGGTCCCCTCTTAGTCCCTTCAAACCAGGGGGCCCCTGAGGTCCTTGAGATCCTTGAGGTCCTCGGGGTCCTGCAGGTCCTTGAGGTCCCGGTGGTCCTTGAAGTCCCGGGGGTCCCCGAGGTCCCCGAGATCCCTTCACACATATGTGGCGTCCTTTCTTGGTGCAGACTTTACGTGTTGCAGAGTTGACAGCTTTAGTGATTTGTTTTTGTATCGCTGGAGTCAGAGAACTGTTGTTTTTGTCCGAGGGCTTGAGGGCTCGAGCGCTTCGATGTCGTTTTACATCTGGAGACAAATGCGAGTCAATATTCACGGAAAGAATATCTGAAACAAAAAAAAGTGGCCATAGTGTCAGGATAACGGCGCGCTTGAGCGAATTAGGATATGGTTGTTTATTCACTATTAGGAGGGTCTTAATGGGGTAGTGTCTGTTACGGCTAACGGTTAATTATTTCCCGTTACAGTTAACTGATATCTGTTAAAAATTAATTACAGTTATTATTCATTCAAAATATTTCCCCAATTCTGATTGGCTAAAAGCACACGCATAAATTCACTATAATCAGTTACTGATGACAAATTTGGAAGAATTTTGACTTTAACGAGGAAATGACGTCAAAAATGCAGCGTTCTTACAGGTTAAGGTACCGTGGGAACGAGGCTGAGTTGTTTTGGTTGTGAAAATAAAAATGGCGGACACTTCACTCGTTTCAAGAGTAAAAACAACAGCTGGAACCAGGCGTAATAATAGCAAAAAACATAGCAAAAACAGTAAGAAGACAACTCGGAGGGCGACATCTGCTGTTTGGAGAATATTTGCGGAGCTGGACAAACCTAAACGTAAACTATCGCAGATAAACTTAACATCGATGCAGGTAAGCTTGTTTTAGCTCTGTTTTAAAACTAGGAATTATTTTCAATGAATAATAAAACAATTATTGAATTCGGCTTTCGTATCATTCATTAATTGTTTATTGATTTAAAAAGTTAAAATTAATTTTCATTGTTGTAAGAAGTTTCAGGAACATTCTGGTCTATATCTTCATTTCTACAGCGCGGCACTTTGACGTATACAAAACAAATAAAACAGGAAAGTATGTTTACTCGTATTTGTGAAAGTGTGATAAATGTACCCGTTGAAACATTTAAGGCAACATCCATGCTGTGTGAATAACAGTTCTCCAGTTTACGTTAATGTCGTGGCTTACCGTTGTTTTTTCTTTTTTTTTTTAATTTTTTTAAATGAACACTAGTGAGCAGCACAAAGCAACGCGAGAATCTTGTTAACTTGATTAATTGTTTAATCATTAATTTCAGTTGGAACTCACGGATTTAAAGTTAAATCCGCGAGTCCAAAATTAAACTTTGCGAATTTTGTAACGCAGGATTATAGTCATATCCTACTTGTATATTTTGTGGGTGTTTTTTGCTGTTCACACCCGTACAAGAACGTGATTTTGTCTTAATCATTACGCGTAAAGTTAGTTCCTTATAGCTCCCTCTTGTATACTCAGTGATGAAGTCTGTGTAATCAGAAGAAACCGATAGAAACTAGGAGAAATACGTCAAGTTAAAAAGATACACCTTTTGCTTCGTGCTGCTCACTAGTGTTCATTAAAAAAATTTAAAGAAAGTTAAAAACATTTTCTCCCTCTACTATAGCCTACAAAAACTAGTAAAATCATCAGATTCAAGATTTATTAAGTCTTCAGACGAGACCTTGGAAATTTATTTTTATGGCCATAATTTTTTACGGTTAACATTTTTTAGGGCTAACGGTTAATTTTATTCAATTTTCACGCCTAACGGCTAACAGTTAACCCCATTGAGACCCTCTGTTTGCTTATCGGTATTCAGTTTTGTGGCCTGTTAATAGAGAGATTAAGATTCACGTTTACACCAAACGGCAAACGTCAGATTCAAGTTGAGAATTTCTCAGAATAGAAAATAAGCAGATAAAAACTGTCCAGAACAATTCTTATGACTGCATAAACTGGCGTGAAACTACTTATTTTTTAGTTGAAGAAATAAACAGTTAACGACAATAGACCTTGTCACGGTTTTCGACGCCATCTTGAAGAGTAGGCAAACGCGTGAGAAATTACAGTGTTTGTATGAGAATCTAATGTCGAATAATTTCCGTAAAACGGCTGTTCTGAACAAAATATTAATTGTAAACTAAAGCTAAAAAGCAAAGGATTGTCCAAAAAAATTTAGGGGCGTACCTGTGCTTAAATTTCTCCAGAGGCTTTCTTTAGATTTTCCATATATTTGTCTGTAATTTTCCCGGGACTTTCTTACAGACAAATGTATAGAAAATTTTAAAAAGTGGTTCTAGGTCTTCTAGTGCATGTAACGCCCTCAATTTTTTTCAAGAGAATCCTTAGGAGTAAAGCTTTAGTTTACAAATCATGTTTTTTTCAGAACAGCCGTTCTACGGAAATTATTCGACATTAGATTCTCATACAATCACTGTAATTTCTCACGCGTTTGCCTACTCGTCAAGATAGCGTCGAAAACCGTGACAAGGTCTATTAAGGGAAGAACTTGATCACGTTGTACAAATCACGTTTGCTGTTTGGCGTTAACTTGAATCTTAATCTCTTTAATCTCTCTATGTTTTCCGTCTAAAAGGTCAGAGCTTGCAGAATGAATAGTTTACAATACGTCGAATTGAAGAACAAACAATAGGTCTTATTCTCTCAATCTGCTTACTGTAGATATAAAAAGCACGTGATAGCAAGAATTCTTTTCTTCTTGATCCTCCATAAGATTTTAATTTTGTGGTCACAAATAGTCTCTTAGAAATTTGTAAAGATTTATACGATATGACAATCCACTTGGAAAATCCTGGTTTTATTTTTTAAAAATCAGTTGGCAAGTTCATGATTATATAAGTGTTAATTATTTGGTTAATATCTTAAGTATCTGTGAGAGACATTTTCTGCTCCCGTCTTATCGAACCGGAAATTGTAGAAAATCTAAAAGCCTGACAAGGAAGCATAAAAATGAGACCTTTGCATAAGGACGTGGGGTCTTAGATGTCTGTTGTTTTGTTTTTCGAAGAGCACGATTCTCTGCTCCCATTACCAGTCCGGAATATCCCTAAATTTAAGGACAGGGCCAACTGGTCACGCGACACTTTTCAACCAATGAGAAGGCGTGCTTGTGTTTATCAACAAACAAATCAAAACATTGCCCCAGTGATCAAAAATTTTCAAAACAACGGACGGAGTCGGACAGAATCAGTCATCGTTTCGAGGTTCCCAGGCATATTTTTAAGACTTTTCATGAGGCATACAAATTTTTTTTAAGTGGACAGCGTATCGGAAGCCATATTGGAAGTGTCTCGTGAAATATTCAGCACATTTTGTGGCTTATTCTTCTTTTATCTTTTAAACAACGCGATGTATAGGAGAGATTTTGGTCGGCTTTCAAGGTAGGTGAACAAGTATCTATTATTTTTTCGATTCACAGATTTTTACGAAGTTCTAGATATTTTTCCTCGATTGTCATATCGATTAACTTTTATCATGTTGAATGTGGGGATGGTAGACAACCTAGAATTTTGGAAGACAATTTTTGAATTCCGAGGTCCAAAACACATACTTTTTCCACTCCCGGGTTTCTCACAAAAGCCGTGTTATTACTTTTTTTCGCATTAGTACGAGCCTTTGCCTTTTTTCTTTTCAAGGCCAAAACAACTTATTAGTCTTATGGATATTCACGTCCAACATCTCGCCTCACTTTGCCGAATTTGCGGGGATGAAATTGAACATCATAAGCGCGAGGTAGATACTAACCGCTTTGTTTCTGAAATTCACTAATCTGGAAAGATTTAATGTTGTTGGATTCTCCAAATGTTCATCCGCCGTTAAAAAACAATCAAGGAAACAAGGCAATTCTCAATTGTAAATGCATGCTGTATTTCGCTACTCATTGAAAATGCACTGATTATCTGGGATAAAATTAAAACATTGCAGGTAATACAGCAAGCAAAGAAAGCACCAGATGCGTGAAGTCAACACGAAACAACTACACAAAAAAACAAACAAGAAAAATTAATAAATTTGAACTACTTTCTATTCTTGTTATGATGACTGGTTCTTTGATTCTTGTCCTGTAGAAGTTAATAGGTAGTACCAATGCTGTTTTGTAAGATCTCAACAAATTTCACACTCTCTCAAAGGCTATTTTTCACGGGACGAGTTTGCTTCTATCAAAAATCTTGCAAGCGATGCCAGTGAAGCCACGACCTCTGCGATCGGTCCGGAATCAGTTCGAACACCCCAATGATTCCTTGCAATGTTTAATGCTCTTATTCTCTTACATGACATGTTTTCTTTGAAATATTAAATGTGAAACCTAGACGAGTACTGTAAGCTCATCTTTAATTCTGTCCGACTCCGTCCGTTGTTTTGAAACTTTTTGATGACTGGGGCGATGTTTTGATTTGTTTGTTGATAAACACAAGCGCCCCATCTCATTGGTTAAAAAGTGGCGCGTGACCAGTTGGCCCTGTCCTTAAATTTAGGGATATTCCGGACTGATTACTGTCAAGAATATCATCAAAGCCCCAAATCAAATCGTGGAAATGGGACAAATGTCTAAAACACAGAAAATAAATAGCCAGTCATGTTCAAGAACTGCCGAAGAGATTTCGTTTAACTGATGGTCACAGAAAAACTCAAAAGGTGCATCAGTGTTGCATGCATAAATGTAACCAAACTTTCCCCCGGAAGTGAAAATGATTGAAAAGGGGTCTCTGGCAGACCATCTCATTACAACTTACTGAGCTGAAGCTGAAGTGATATGTTTTACATGCAATTGTAGATCTACGTAGTTAAGATCAGGTTTCAAAAGGAGGAAACTTTTATTAAGTCTATTTTTGATAGGAAAACCGTTATCTTTCTACGGATTTCCCAACCCCAAATGGTAAAAGGTCTAAAATGAAAAGGAAGCTTAGAATTACCTTTGTTCAAGAAAGGAGAATCCGTTGCCGTCTTAGTTGTCTCTTGGTTTTTCTCCAATGAGAAGATTCTGTCCCTCTGAGCTCTCAATTCCAGTTCCAACCTTACAAAGCCAGCAGTGAAGAAAAGTACACTGATAAACGTTACACAGCAACAACCCACATGAAGGCGGGAAGATCCGCTCCCTGAACTCGTCATTATGCGCAAAGCAAAGTCATGTAACAACTGAAGATGTCTGTCTCCAGAATTGAATTTATGTACTCCAAGACGAAGCTTCAGCTAAGCGGGAACTCATTACTAGGTAATCCCGTTTAGACAGATACGTGTTTTTCACGACTTACTGAGACCAATTTGTTCAGCTATACCGGATGAATATAACTTAATAACATCCTGGTATGAAATGTCACCCCTCCCCCTTCCTTCATTTCTCTCTGTCACTCTCTCTCTCTCTCTCTTGGTTATGGGTCAAATCGTTTGAAATTAGCGAATTTAGAAGACTACGATCTAGGACAATCTTGGAACAGTAATTTGATTCCCCCATTTCCCTTGTTACAAAAATTAAAATCATTCATTACAAGCTAGGAGATTGCAAGTCTCTGGCAACACTAGCTGTCACGGGGCGAGGTGATCTCATTTTGATTGTGGTTTACAAACTTGTAAGAAACTAATAACATTTACTTCACAAATTATTTACGTTTGCAAGTAAACTCTGCTCTCTTTTAAGGGACACCGCTATAAGACGGACACCTCGCTAAAACGGCCACCTAGAGTTGGTCCCTGCCTTTCTTTTACTCCTTTTAGTTGACTCTCTATAAGACGGACATCTCTTTAAGACAGATACATTTTGAGGGTCCCAGAGGTGTCCGTCTTAGAGAAGGTCGACTGTAGAAGACACAGGAATTTGGTTTCAGATGGTTTTGACACAGCTTCAGCTTCACGGAAAGTCATGACGCATGTCGCTTCATTCCATGTTTTTGTCAGTTTAAGCTACAACGGAATGTAATCATTTCGTCATAGGTCAATGATTGGCAGGACCTGATTGATGTAAGGACCAGTCAACTAGATAACGTAGGGTAAGGGGCTCTTAATACAAGCAGTTGTTAGGGCACCAAGTAAGGGATACACGACAGGGAACTTATAATTAATAAGGTTCAGTGCTTGCAAGGAAGCCTGTGATTTGAAGACAATCGTCATATAAGATGGCAGAAATCCTTTCGTCAGAAAATGGTGCCGGAGTGGTGAGCCGAACTTTAAATGGAGTGAAAAAGAGCTGTGAAACTGAAACATTATTTAATAATATTCATTGATAATATCGCGTAAAATTTTAGCACTGAGCCACTGTCAGAACGTAACAAGAACAGGAAGATAATTATCATGTGTCCTCTCGAGCTGGAAGGTGGTGACCTTCCGAAAGGAGCGGTTTTATTCGTTCTACTATCTCTTATAAAAAGAAGGTACTTTTCATCGTTTGAGGTCAAGCAACTTCTCGAACCGTGATTTCCTACAGCGGGGTAATTTGAGAGAATTCTAAGTACATGGCTGAATGGTTGAAAACGACTGCATCGACCTACACATTAACAGAAATGATGTTAGCTTTGTTTTATGTTGTTTGTTGATGGTGATTCAATTATTGACTAACTAAACTCCACAGACCCCATTACCCGGCATTGCAATCTACAAATTATGGAAAGCAGAATGAAATGTTTCTTGGCGAGAATTCGTTCTTACAATTACGCAGTCCAGAGCTATAAGCAGTTCTTTGTAGTTTCTGATAAAACCGTGCTAAAATGGAATATTCGCACGGGGCACCTAACGTCAATTTTCGGAAAATAGGGACTTTAAGATATAACGACGAGGACGGCAACGAGAACGTCAAAAAACAATTATTATAGGTTTTGTAAGCAAAACAACAACTTTGCACGTGCATCACTCTTTTTTGTACATTTCTTTGCCCGTTTTTGCACGACTACGACGTGAAAATGCCTAATTTCGCGTTTCATGTAGGCCGACATAAACAAGCAACGACGAAATTTTATTTCTCTTTTTGAACTTGGATATGGTCCCTAGGAATTCAATTCCAGGAGAGTTCGCCTACATTTGACAAAGTAAGTGGGTAGGAATAACTGCGATAAAGACTGAAAGAACGCAAATTCACTTTTTAAGCGACGTTCTCGTTGCCGTCGCGTCGTCGGATCTTAAAGTCCCTGGTATCTGTTCGGAAGACGACTTGAGATCTAGAATTTTCGGAACAATTGTTGTAAAATTTCTTGCTTGCTTTTATCTCCTCGGATTTTCGAACATCTAAAAAGTGGTATAATTGTCCATTTTTAACGAATTTTTACCCTAAAAAGGTCGCCTAGAATTTTCGGGAGCCTGTTCTCTTGACATTATTCATAGAATTACTGACTTAATTATTCGTCCGTCAAAGCGTTTGCGAGGGCTTGAATGTGCTCAATGGCTTTTTGTTGGTCTCCACTGTTTATGCTTTGCGTAACTTAAGATAGTAGAGAAATGAAAGAAGCGGCCGTGAACCGGTTCTAGACGGAACTACCTCAAAAAGCATGAAAACAACCAATACTATACACGTATTACACGTAATACATATGAGCATAAGAAGATGAGACAATGTGGCTAATTCTCACCCCTTGTCCTAAAAAGAAAAACTACTGATCATCACTTAAACTGTGTCTCCGTACATTGCTTTTATGTCATATATATTGGCAGGTAGGGCCTATAAACAACACGAAGTTTACAAGCTTCACATACTTTACATAACAATTATTCACTGAAGTAGAGGTGGCTAGTGGTGGAGGGTTAGGGTTAGGGTATCAAAAAATCATTGCGACGGAGTTAAGTGCAACTGATTGAAACTGCATGCTTCTCTATCGAACTGTCTGCATTAATCCTTAGTTACTGGCTTTGTGCCGCCATAACTAACTTTTCTGTCCCGTTCCTCAGATGCCCTTGTCGAAGTCATAAACCTTTTGTCCAAAGAATTGCCCAAATGAGCTCTTTTTCAGGTGCCTCCACCGCTCTCTTGCCCATAGTTCTTTTCTTAAATTGGAAAATAGTTTCCAGACTGTCACACTCGGCTTTCACTCTTGCTGCCACCAGCAAACCCTCTTAGCATCAGATATAATTAATCGATAACATCAATAAAATCGATGAGTAATTGATAGGTAGTCGATAGATGATCAGTTGATTATTAGTCACTGATTATTACCGAGTGGAATGATAGGGCTTGGCACTCCCCCAATAGGACCTCGTAATCGCGCAACGCGTTAGATCCCGCAAGAGCTTATCTTTGTTTTTGCTGTGTTTAAAAAAAAAACGGCCTATATTCAAGAAGTAACAAAAGTTAGTGTTGAATGGTTCATATCCTCTTCTAATCATGCATGTCAGCCTTAGCCTGCGTGCAGACGATAACCAAACTCTGATTAGTACCGTCTGCGAAGCAGCGCAGAGATCCTTGTTCTGAACCCCCAACGGACTCAACGAATTACCGGAAGTGCGTTTCGAATTTCCCTTCAACCTGATTGGCGATCACGACAAACAAAACAAAGGCCTTTTTTAACTGGCCAATCGTGGCGCGTACTCAAATCTGGGTACACAGCTGGAAGTCCAGAACAAGGATTTCGGCGCTGTTTCGCAGACGGAGTTAACCAGAGTTTAATTTCGTCTGCGCGCAGGCTATGTCAGCCTCAACAATGAAAAAAACATTCATAAAGTACGCCGTACCGCATGCTGGGAGAATGCGGCACTAATTCTTTATTCAATGGCGGTGCTTATTAATATTTTTCTGCTTTTATGTAGTTCCGTACGTCCTGAAATTTGTAATAATTTTGCTTTTACAGAAGTACGCACCCACCTACATCTACCGATCTTAATTTCCTGTTCTGTTGAGTCCAATTTCGGCGACGTTTCTTGGAAGATCGGGTGCTCAAAAGAGAGAAAAACAACTTGCGGGATCATCAAGTCATTTCCGTGGTCTTTGCTCTCATAGACCATAGCTGTCGACCAATAAACTCGCCACTAATCTCTCAATGATATTGTGATAATATGGTGGAACCAGCGAAAGCGAACTGTTATTCGATTATTTTGTGAGTCAATATTAATTAGAATTTTTAATACTCAGAAGTACCAAATCTCAGTATCCACTGCAAATTTGTAATTAAGTATGTGGTAAATAAGTGGGGCGTGATCAATACCTTGTAAAGAGATCATTGGGCTTTCGTTTTAAACAATAAATTACTTTGACTGAAATTGTCTTGTTTAACTGATTGACAACCACTTACATAGATTCCAGAGTTAATTGAGTCAAGTTGTGCCCTCGTGTTGTTCGCCACCTTGGTTGATGCTTCAAAGAGGAGTCGTTGACAGAAGAGGAACTTAAGATTCAACATGTCGAATTTGCAGCATTTGGCTGTATTCTTGTTTCTGATCTTTTTGCCAGTTGGCAGGAGTATTTTATTACTTGATTCTGCACCTGAGGCCTCGGTGCATTACATTTAGTTTCAATCCAGTTTCGTTTCTATGCTGTCGTGGAGGAGCTCGTTGTATTGAACAACTAGAAATTTGGAATTTAACATACAACGATAGATGAATTACTTTAAAATACTTTTACCAACTGAATTTTAATTGCTTATAATAGCATCACAAAATCGCTCTGACTCTGTTTACGTGCTAGTGCCATTAAATTTAGAGCTCGCTTGTCCTCATTAACAGCAGTACCGTAAGACCTTATATTTAAACTAGACTTTTGACTGCAATGAAATAATTAAACCTGGTCTACTAGATACCATAAGTAATACCCTTTCCTTTAGCTTCTGTCCAATTTACGGCCTTAGAAAGAAAGCTACTTGTTGATGTCGTTTGCACAGAGTAATTCCATTGCTTTGTTTGCTGTGTTAATTGGTTTCATTTATTTTGATAATGATATTTGATGTGATTAATGTTGGATTACCTTTTTCGATTTCACTGGGCTACTGTAGATGTCTCTGCTGCTTTTCTAGTGCACGTATGTTCTGAAGACTACTCGCATTTATCTATGATTAAACTTGAGTTAGTTCTCCAGGAAGTAATAAATGTTGACGCACTCGCACATGACCAGTTTCTATTGAAATGTTCGACTCGGCATTCTTAAAGGGGTCAGTTTCTAAGGAAACTGTGGTGCTACATTCTTTTGTTATTTATAGTGAGTTAAATTTAAATCTTTTTATTTCCGGTTTAAAACTGATTATCAGGCTTACTATAGTTATTTTCTCTCCACCCCCGAGAGCTAAGTCCTCGTTATTATGGTGAAGAAAATAGTCACTACTTTCTTTGTCTCCGGGTAGATTTTTTAATGAGACGAAGATGACTCGAAGCACACTTTACTTTCGGATACCAATAATTATAGCTGTATCTTTCATAATTTATAACTGAACTGCTACTGCTAGACTAATTGGGAGCCTGCTCTTCTTTCTCGTTACAGTGTTTTGCGGTGAATGTTACGAATGTCTTAGCACCGTCTTTCTTGTAAAGATTGTGAAGAAAACCGGAGGAGAGTAAATTGTAGGTCGACCTCAACGAAGGGTGTCAAGATAAGGGTTTAAACAACAACTGATCGTATGGTATACGATAAAGGATCGGCGTTAAGACATGTTTAACACGAGATGGTCGAACACGCTATTTCCAGTCCATTTACTGCAAAGTATCTTCTCAAAATGCATTGGCCTTTTTCGCCTCGCTCGTATTTTAAAAGTAGGATGACTCTTACAGTGGTTGCTGGTGAGTGATTTTCTGAATGTACTTTCCAAACCATCACACTCGGCTTTCACTCTCGCTATCATTAGCAAACCCTTTTAGCATCAGACATAATTAATCGATAACATCAATGAAATCAATGAGTAACTGATAGGTAATCGATAGATGATCAGTTAATTAGTCATTGACTATTGCAGAGTTCAACGATAGGGCTTGGCACTCCCTACCCTGCGAGCAGAGGCTACATTTTCGCGGTATGAGCTGGCGTGCGAAAAGTAGCTACTTTTCGCACGCCAGCTCAACAGCGAGAATGTAGCCTCTGCTTGCAGGGTAGGCAGTCCCCTACTGAATAGGATTTCAGGATCGCGCAACGCCTTAGATCCTCGAAGGCCAAGAAGTATCTTTGTTTTTGCTTTGTTTAGAAAAACAAACAGACTATATCAAAGATGTAACAAAAGTAAGCTTTAATAGTCCACGTCCCCTTCTAATCATCCATATCAGCATCAACAATGTAAAAAAAATTCAAAAAGAAATCGACGACTACATTAATGCTGGGAGAATGCGGCGCTTATTCTGTTGCGGTCCATGTTAACAAGTATTTTTCTCCAAAATGACGCCCGTGTATGAGTTAAGCGAACCTTGGAGTAAATACGGTATTTGTCTTTGTGCTCATGCACTTGCCTTTACAGATGAATGCACCCACCTACATCCACTGATATAAATTTCCATTTCTGTTGAGTCCAATTTTGGCGAACGGTTAATTCTTGCGGTGAAATCGCTCGCGGAAAAGGGAAAAACAACTTGCGGGATCATTAAGTCACTTTCCGTGGTTTATGCTCTTACAAACCATAGCTCTCGACCAATAAGCTCGTGCGACATCACTCATGCAGTGACATTTGTAACAATTTGTAACCAACGGACGCAAACTGCTATTCAATTATTTTCTGATTCAATATTGATAAGAAATAGTCTCAATATCTACTTCAAATTTGTAATTAAAAATATGTGGTAAAAGGAGGGGCGTGATCAATACCTTGTTAGGAGTCAAGCTTCACGTGACAAATGTTAGCAGTGGGAGTTGGCCTGCGCTTTAACCAGTAACGTTCAAGATAACTTTGACTGAAATTGTCTTGTTTAATTGACAACTTAATTACTAAGATTATCAAGAGTTACTTCAGTCATCATTTAACTTGTGCCCTCCTGTTGTACGTTTGCACCTTGGTTATTGCTTCAAAGAGGAGTTGACGAACGAGGAACTAGAGATCCAGCATGTCAAATTTGCAGCATTTGGCTTTATTCATGTTCCTGATCTTCTTGCCAGCGGGTAGGAGTCTATTTAATAAACTTGATTCTGTAGGCCTCGGTGCCTTACGCAGAGCAGTCTCAATCCGACATCAACTAATACTCTTTTAATTAGCTTCTGTGAAAATAATCTTAAAAAGAAAGCTACTTTTTTATGTCATTTTTTATAGAGTAATTCCCGGTATGCACAAGGATTTCAGAGAAACATCGTTGCATACAATTTGTCCCCCTTTTGAAAGAGGCGTGCTCTCGATTCGCTGTGTCAGTTGATTTCATTTATTTTAATAACGATATTTCAACTGATGAATGTTGGAATATCTTTTTTTTCAATTTTAATGGGCAACTGAAGGTTTTGGGCCCTGCTTATACAGCGTACGTATGTTCTGAAGACTACTTGCATTTATCAATTACACTTGAGTTAATTTTCTAGGAAGTGAATGTTAACGCACTTGAATATGACCAGGCCAAGTTATACGACCTGCCTTGACATGGATAACTTTATCTCCTGGATAGTGGCTTGATAGGGCTATCAAAGCATCGAACAACCGAGATCGGTGACGCGAAAAGGATAAATTTTATCCACAAGATAGTGACTTTAAACAATCGTGTCAGTTTATTGAAATACTCGACTCGGCAATTATGTCTTGTTTAAAGCTAAATATCTTATAGTTACTATAGGTATTTTCTGTCCACAATTAGTTCTCGATATTTTGATAAGCAAAGTTGTCGCTTTTTTTAAATTAAACGTTGTCTCTGGGCAGATTTCAAAAGGCTAGAGCTGATAAAGTTAAGACTCAAAGCTCATTTTCGGACAAAATTGATAAGTCTTTTTTACAGTTTATTGCTGAACTGCTTCTGCTAGCCTAATTGGGAACCTGCTCTTCTTTCTCGCTATAGTGATTACCCGTCAATGTTACCGATGTCGTAGCATTCACTCTTTTAAAGATTGTGACGCCAACCAAAAGAAAGAATATTGTAGGTCAACCTCAACGTGTTTCAAAATGAGGTTTTCTACAACAACCGGCGGTGAAGCATACCTCAAAGGATGCGCTCCGAGTCCCTGCAGGGGAACAGGAGACTGCAGCAAATCCAACATCAAGTGTGAACTGAGTTGCTGTTCTTCTGATTACTGCAATGGAGCCTCTGGTCCTGTGGTGAATGCTGTGATTCTTTTGATTGCCTCCTTTACTTCCAGCTTCAGGTACTTGTTCTGAGAAAGTGAGCGGGACGCACGAGCCAAACCGTCTGAAGATGGCAGAACTGATCATATAGGAATCCATTACATTGTAATATATTAGGTTCCAGACCTCTTATATTTTAGGGCAGGTCTTGCACATGCGCAGTTGCATTAAAAGAATGACTAGCACATGGTTCGTCAGTTGTTCTGATGTTTAAGTAAGACCTGAATATTACACATTAACTTTTCCTGAGCGTAGCGTAAGTTCCGATGGCCAGTTGCTTGTTAAAGCATTTAACCAGAAAGTTAACGTTATTCGACGTTTCGACAATGCGGCTGCTAGCAACATTATTCTAACATCATTATCAAGAAAACGTCAATTAAAGTTATGTAAGTTAAAGAACTTTACAATTGGCAGATACATAATCTGTAGATTGTAATTGCTGAGTACATCCATTAAAATTTCAAAAGTCGTCGATACTTTTGTCGATACTTCTTCTATAATAAATAAAGCAACAAGTGGGTTGAAGTTTTCAACTTTTACCTTACTTATGCAAGTAGTGTAAGTTTGAAATGGGGTGAAGACCTAGTCGACTCACTTGCTAATGTTTCACCCGTAATCACAATTTTGCTCTGAACGAAGACTGCCCTTTCTTGTATAATAACGGCTTCTCAAATATTTCTTTAACCAGTGGCTGGTTTGTAAACAAATGCAGGGGCTTAGTTAGGTAAGTACAAATGGACGATTTTTAGAGCTGAACGCCATACACCTTTAAGGGGTATGCTGCCAAATAAAAAAATTGAAAACGAGATGCTCCTAAACGCTATTTCCGACCCTCTACTGTTAAGTATGTTCCTCTTAAAGTGGGATTTTTTGACTTGTAAGAATTACAGTGAGACTACTATAACCGGGGCCATCTAGACAAAATTGACCAATCAGATTGCAGGAGAATAACAATACATTCCGAGAAAGTTAGTTCTCAATCATAATTACCACGAAACAAAATAAACAACATGATGGATCGAAATCAACCAATTACAACCTACAGACGTGAACTTTTAAACCTGCTGAAGAAAGCACGTGTTTCCCAAGAGGTCCTTTAGGGTGAGTGATGCAGGCGAAAAACGTAAATGACTCCTGGGTTCAAACCTTTCACAGTTATATTCTTGACTTGCTGTCAGCTTGTGTCAAAGAAATATGTCTCTGGGTGTTGTATTCAAAGTTTCCAATGGCAAAAACATTTTCTGGTGACTGCTTTCCTTAAAAACGTTTGTTATCGATATTAAATTTTAAGTGCTTCGAGTAACTTACTGTTGTTTTTTACGAGCTGCTGATTGGCCCACAACCAACTTTCTTGGAATTTGTTATTTCCTTTAACGATCAGTCAACTTTGTCTACTGAAGTGGCCCCAGTTATAGTAGTCGCACTGTAAAAGTAGGATGACGCTCACAGTGGTCACTGGTGAATGATGCAACTTAGTCAACCCTTTAACTTTGCGTAAACCCCTCTTCTTCTGAATTTTTTTTCTGCACTTGCATCAACATCAATTGTATGTACACTGGCCGGAAATCTTGTCACTGTAAAAAATAGCATTTGCGTGGGGAAAATCCTGTTTTTTCTATTTGAAATATTAATTTAAACAAATAAGAGAAGTTTCATGACTTGAGACGAGTGTGCTGTCCTCAATAATCGCCACTTAGTTAACTAATGTTTGTTTCTTTTCCTTCCGAATGATATCTTTAATTTTTTGGCCGTTTTGGGGGTACGCACGTGTGTACTATCAACTTTCAGTTGGCCCCTGAAATGCCATTTGCTTACTCATCAGAATTTGTTTTTAGGGCATGATGGTTGATATTGTGTTTCAAAAGGCTAGGATCGGAGTGCGTTTATTTTCTTTACTCTTTTGTTGAAGGGCTTGTTTTCTTTCTTTCTTTCCTTCTTTCTTCAAAATCACTTTTGAAAGGCTTGTTGTCAGTTAGATTTTATGGAAAACCTCTATCAGCTGGTATTCTCTTCAAACAGTATTTTTTATGAGTTTTAATTTCCTCAAAAATATAAAGTATCTCCTTATACAAACCCCTTTTTTTCACCTAATGGGCCGTGAAGAAAATTGCGTTTATTGCATGGAATGTTTCAGTACATGTGAGTTACAATAATTATAAAGAAACCCTTTAGACTTCTTTGTTATATGTTTTTGTTAGCTTTTTTGGACCTGACCGTGCACAACGTTCAATTGCATTCCTATCATTTTGAATTTACTGACCAATAGAAACCTTGCATTAATTTATTCAGTCACAATCTGTGAACGAAAAACAAAGGATTGTGCACGGTCAACATACACTGCGGCACCGTTGTTTTCAACTTTGATGTTTGCCGGCTTTCATCGCCAGTCTCCTCTGCTAACTATGAACGGATGAAACGCAAAAGGGAGACGAACAGGCACGTCATCTCATTTTACTTTGCCTCTCTAACGACTCTAACGGCTCTATCATTACGCCTGAGATGGCAGGTTTACTCAGTGACATTTACATTCGTGTCCCTGAGAAAAACAGGAAGCTAATCCACACATTCCATGCGGTTCCTCGCATCATATTGGCGCATATATAACAATTACATTAAAATTTCAAAATTTGTTTATACTTTTTGTTGCCGCTTTTTACCCGGATAATTCAGTCTTTTGTGAAAAGATGCGTATGAGCCTGGGTACAATGGAATGAATATGAAACAAATCGGCGTCAGTTTTCCTAAAACACGGGAAACAATTTTTTGTCACTAACATGATTTGTAACACAAGAAGGCCTCTTTAACGGCTTTAACGACCGCCAAACCGAGACAGTTTCACTGATGCGTAAATCTGTTCCTCTGAGAAAAGCAGGAAGTTATTGATCGTTATTTTACCAAACATTCCGTGAGGTTTTACGCATCGAATTGGCGCTTTTCGATCGCGTTCACTGGGACTCTTATGAGTATATTACCTATTCTATAGAGTACCAAGGACTCACTTTACTAAGCTTTTAACTTACTTAGAACTACGTAGGCCTTGGGAAGTAGTAGGACATGTACCAATATCAATGAGTAGAGGCTGACTATTCATCAATTAAAGCACGAATGTACGCAGAAAGCGGCACAATAATTGAGAAACGGACTATTCTCGGATCATCGTGCTGTAGACTGACTAAAATAGCATTTTTTTATGGTTGAAAGGTTGATCTATCATTTTAGCCAAAAGTTAAACGAAACCCGTTAGACTAAATTAATATTGTAGACGTTTAACCTTGAAGATTGGGCTTCCTGCGTTATCTCCAGTATTAGAAACGCCCGTTCAAAGGGAATAATAAGGCTTTCATAATGGATTTCAGTTGTTCAAAATGGCGACCACAAGTCAAAGTTCTTGGTCTCCTCATTAATACGAAAAGCGAAACAAAGACAGAAATACTTAGGGGAAAAAGTGAAGCTTGGCTCTGTATTGGGCCCCCTCATGCATCGCAAGGAAGCCACCAAAAGAAGATCAATCTAGGCGGAGTTGGAGGAGGAGAAATTGTCGATACGTGCTCGATTACAAGGAAGGGGAGAGGCTTTGGTAACTGAGGACTTCCTCCGCCTCCTCTGATCCTGAAACGAATTTTTACAAACATTTAACTAAACTTGTACAGCCTGGAAAACACAAAAGACAACTACCCTCTACTGAATATCCATGCGTTTCCTTGTTAACACAAAGGCACCAAAACGTTTGCGTCTATACCAGCATTTTCGCATTGTTTTCCACCGCCCACACTAGCTAAGCCATTGCATCTCTTGCGGTGCAATTATAAGCTTGTAAACAAGACAAGATCGACAGTCAGAGTTAAAAGAGACTTAATAGCAGAGCCGCCACTCCAATGCTATAAAAATTGGAAACCTATCGATGTGACAAAATTTGGTTATGACATCAGCGTACGCCCACCTGTCCGTCCGTACAGTCCACACGATTCCGGATTCATAGCGTGTTCAAAAATTTCCGCTCTGGAGAACGGATTCAAAAAGTTGCGGGTACGCATGCCGGATTCACCGGATACGTGTGGACGGTAGCCGAATCCGGAAAGAAAAAGTTGCGGATTCAAAAATATCCGGATACGTGTGGACAGGGCATGAGTATTTTGTAAGAGCATGCAAACTTAATCTAAATTCGCTTAAACGTTTAATGATACATGGTGACTTTTAATCCAATTAATGTTTTACTCAGCTATCAGACGGGCCATTGAATCAACTTAAAGATATTTGATAATAACTCTAATATCTTTCCATCGTATAACATTCAGTAAAAGCGTTTGTATTAGCACGCGCCACTTTTGAACTATTTACTGTTCGTCAATGGAACCATATTCTTTTCCAATGGTTTTCGTTGCCTAGGGAAAAGCTGTCAAGATGTTTAACGTACATTAAATGAAACTGTAAATTTACAAAAGCGTTTGCATCGTTTTTGTTGGACTTTTATATGCTAGCTGATCTTCAGCATCCCAGCTACCGTCCTCTAGATAGTACAGGAGTTTTTTCAATACTACGATCGCCGATTTTATTTCTATCTTTGCGATTGCGGCGATTTCATGAAAACATGGCTTGAGGTAAAATTCAAGTCTATCATGGAACACTTTGCCTCACGATGCATTTTTGTTGTATAGTAATGTCAAGCATGGATTTGGATAAAAACTAAACAAACCAAATTCTTCCCCCCACAGCACCTCCCCCCTCAAAAAAAAAAACGTAGGCGAATTTTTTTTTCGCTATAAAAGACTACGTTTTTTTTTTTTGCAGTAATCTTAGCAATCGTCGTGAAGGTAGCGATCCTAAAAGAAAGCGCGTTTATTAAACTTATTAGTGTTCTTGTTACATTCCGTGTTGTTAGCAAACCGAAATTTCGCTACTGTAGATATCCGCGAAAAATCTGCTCACTCGACGAAAGTCGGGGCGTTACAGCAAAATTTCGATGTGAACTTTCGCAAGACTGAAAGGACGAAATTCGACGCGGAACTTCACTCTCATATTTTTTTGCACATTACTTCTCTTTTTGTCTAAAAAGTTTCGGAATCCTAACGGTTAACCCTATTCTTACCGGAGGGCTTTTTGGAGTTACCCCTCGTTAAAAAGGTTGAATGGCTTCATAACCGTTCAAGCTATGACCGCCAAACTTTTCCCTAAAAATTATCTGGGATTATTTTAAAGTCGTCGTGACGTTACCATGGCAACCAAGTTTTGACAGCCATGTATTTCAAAATTTGCTTTTTTCCTAGAAAAAAGGATTTATTTGTATTTGTACTAATTGAATTTTGGCATTACACTTAATTTAGCAAAATTACATTAAATGTTTACAGGTTTTAAGTAAATATTGAATACATTTTATATATTCAAAATGGCAGATCCAAGATGTCGGATGGTTCCAGACCCTTCTTTTACAATAAATGACGTCATCATGACATCACTGATATGGTTCAAGATTATTAATGTGTTTACCATCTTCTTGATTTTGTCAGACACCTTACTATTTCGTCAAATTGCGTCATTAAATCTACACGTTATGCCTGCGGGAGTGGATGTTGAAAATAATGAGTACATTATTCTGAGTAATTTTGGTGGCCGTTTCATGAGTAAGTTATTGATGGTGGTTCCAGAAGCCTCCACGGGTTTTTAGCAAAAAAAAAAAAGGCCAGTCTGAAAATTGCTTTTATTCAAATCCACTGGACTTCTTCTACCTGAAATTATCATGCTTTATCTAGCATTTCGAAACTATATTTATATGCTCTGAAAATGATCCATTTCCACTTCAATTAAAATCTTCTGCCGCAGGACATTTCTGCGACAAAAACTCTAGCTAAGGGCAAGAGCCTACTAAGGGTTAATCAAGAGTTGCGTTCTCTCTAGAACTGGTACAAAAATTATGGAATGAGAATCCCCCACTGAGCGAAGAACACGCTCTACGCTTGAATTGAAAATCTTCCTGCAGCAAATTCCAAAGATTGATTGTCCCCTATCCACTTCCCTTTTTCCCTTTTTCCTTTTTCCTCATTTTGTCTTTTCGTTTTGCTTGTTCATTTTGATTGTTACTGAAGCGGTTTAACCTTAATTTTTTTAAATTTAGTTAATGTGTAAACCCGCACCCCCCAGACTAGCTCTTGAGCTTTTAGCCGGAATTTCCAAGTTGCTTAAATTGTTAAATGAAGTTGCTGTTGCTGTTATACTACCTGACTTCGTGAAAGGGCCTGATTCTGTAACTTTTAGTATCACAACAAATACTCTCATGATCACTAGGGTCTGTACCTTGTACAAAATGTAGGATGACTGCGGTCATTTCAAGCATCTAATTGGAAAATAACAATCATGTTTTTTTTGTTCATCTTACCAGGTTTGTTTTGTAAATCTAAGAACTTATGTGTAGCGTTTCTTAAGTCATCCTTAAATCATTTAGTTCTAGGTTTTAGTTTCATTTCGCTCTCCAAAAGGTTACTCCAATACCAAAGATAATAATTGTGCCCATACGCGGCGTTAAGATCTGAATTGGCACAATTATTGTACCACCAGGCACTTGCACGAATTTTAGCACAGTTACTGCTAGTCTTGTCATTATCGCGATCAGTGGTGGAGAAAGACATGCCGTTATGATAAGCGAGTCTGTCCTTTGCTGTTCCAGAGTAAAACCCAACAAAAAGCGTGTAGTTAGTAGCCTGATTAGTGACTGTGAAATTACTGTATTTAGCGTACTTAATTTCATTGTTCCTTGTCTTGATTTCCACTCGCAGCTGACTCGGAATCTCTGTCAGTTGATGAATTTTCTCGTTTCCAAGCCAAAACTCACCTCCGACGTCACCAAAGCCGTTTTTGTACTCCTCCCACGCCCTGTAGAATCCAACAAAGCCATCAACGCGCTTGTGAAATACCGTCCATCCTCCCCCATCAGTCTTCATGTCACAGAACACCTCAAAACTGGTTTTGTTTGTTGGGTTCACTGTGTAAACGCCATTCTCTTTGAAGCCCACAGAAAACAGTTCAGCACAGTTCTCGGGCTGCAAAAAGTTAAACAAGGATGGATTTAATACAAATGTGGATTGAATACACAGAGAGATTAACTAACTTTCTAATTAACACTGATGCACAATTGCAACATACGAAATGAAGTGGAACTACAAACAGTGCATATTAATACAAAGCATGCCAAGTAAACCGGGCGACTTGAAAATAAGCTAAAATATTTTGCTTGCAAACGCGGGACCAATTTTCTTTTAATTAACTTTAAGTGTAATTTACTGTACATGCGCGAATAGTCTTTTAAACTCTAAAACAATAGCTGCACTAGCAAGTGAATTTGTAGAAAATTCATATGGTTATGCACTCACCTGTCTGTAAACTTTTCGACTATGGCAATCTTAGTACTAAAGGTTTACCTCCCTCCTTAAAAACAAAATGAAAGCCGAACGCCAAAACGTCTTTGCCGTGAGCAAACGATGGAGCATTTAACAATGCTTTTCAACTGACACTTTTTTTGCCTTAACCCGAGATTAAACATCGTGTACTTCTCAGCATTTCTGATTTGCCACTGCTTACCAGTTTTAACTATAAGTTGCACTTCAGTCTCCACCTGAAGCAAGCCACTCCTGGCTGAGCAGGTGTAAACACCACTGTCTTTCGCAGTCAAACTGTTAATCCTTATCTGACCGTCATTCGTATGTGTACGTTCCTCTGGAATTTTTCCTTTGCATTTTGACCAAGTGATAGTTGGTACTGGTGTTCCTTGTGCAGAGCAATTCAGTGTAACTGACTGTCCATGATAACGTTCTATCTTCTTTGGTGGCTTGACAGTAAACTGCAGTACCACATTAACGATCAAAGTCGTCATGGCGTGCGAAGTGCCCATATGGTTTGTGGCAGTACAGATATACGTTCCTGCATCCTTCCTGTCTGCTTTTGTTATAGTCAAGGTGTGGTCTTTGACTGTGGCTTTTTTCCCAGGAAGTTCATCAAAAAGCTTAGTCCAAAATACTACAGGAGGGGGATATCCAATGACGCTGCATTTAGGAAGCACCACGTCTCCACCGCTCTCTGCGTATATCGGCCCAGGGGAGAGAGAAATGTCTGGACGAGCTGTTATAGAAGGGAACATACGGTGAGAAGAAGGTTGGTTACCCATACTGGCCTTAACTTCGGTGATACGCTAAAGTATGAAATTAATCAAGAGGTCTTTTCGAGCGGTGCGTTTTTTAATAGATTACTTTCGAGGGCAATTCTAGAAAGTTCGTTTGATTTTCCATTGTTACACGTTGATTGTCTAAAGTCTTGCGCCATTTAATTACAACCTTTCAGAAGAAAAACCGAAATAATTTTGTGACTTGCTCAGACGTGATTTCATTGACTCCGAGTACATTTATTCACTTCTTTATTTGACTGGTTGGGAGATCGTTGGTGAGCTATATATAGTTTTGCGACGCTGATAGAATTGCAAAAGCGTTGTTATTTGTCTTGTTATCAGTCTCTAAAAGAAAGGTTCCGATCTTATTCTCACCTTTCACATTCAGTGTGACAGCAGCTTGAGCTGTCCCTTGGTCAGTACTAATCGTACATACGTAAATTCCACTGTCACTGACAATCACATTTTTGATGTATAGCGTCCCTTGGATGATGGAATGTCTTCCGACAGGGAGAGAGCCAGCCTCTTTAGACCAAGCGATCTTTGCGTCAACGCGCTTCCCTGCTGTGCACTGAAATGTAGCTGTCTCGTTTAAAATGACAGTCTTAACGGCTGGCTTGACCACAATCTCAGGAGCTTTGATAACATTCCCCTGTTGCCCTTTGAATGGCTGTAGAGAAGTTGGTACCGATGGGTTTGGTTCTCCAGGATCACCCTTTTGTCCCTTTAAACCAGGAGGTCCCACTGGTCCTTGAGGTCCCTGTGGCCCTGATGTTCCTGGAGGGCCCTGAACGCAAACCTGACCTTTATTGGTGCAAAATTTACGTGTTGCCATTTGAACAGCTTTGGTGATTTGTTTTTGTACATCTGGGCTCAAAGAACTTGACTCTTCTTCTGAACCTTTAACAGCTCGAGGCTTTCGTTGTGCATCGCCTTGAATTAAATGTGATGGGACATTTAAGGGGCGACCGGTATCTGCGGAAAAGCCGGAAAGCACTAGGATAAGTAAAGCATATTACAGTATTCTTCTGTCTATAAATATCACATTTATTACCTACCCTCCTCTAGTGGGGAAAGTGTAAACCGATCGTATTCTCTCCCCACCCTAGGGATATGACCATAGAAATAGACCTCGGCAGTTACTTGACTTATCTAGAGATGGCACCGTCAAAATTACACCGTCAATAAAATATTTGGCAATAAGACAGGAATTCTTGCCACAAATATCGCTAAAATGTCAAAAAGAGAACGATGAAGAGGGACCAGGGTAATGTGGTGGAGAATAGGCCTAAAACATTCCCTAAAATATTATATAAAAAACCTGCAACATGCAACATACAGCCCTTTTTGCTTTTCCGAAAACCCACTCTAGCGTCAGTGGCACCGGCTAAAGTGATGCAAATAGCGGAATGCTTTTGGGGTTGATACTACGCTTTTGCATCAGAAACGTCCCTTTAGCAGCATTTCTTTCACAAAGAGATCTCATCTCCTAGGTAAGTTTTGCTTGCCTTTGATTAAAGGCGAAGTGTCCGTTGCAGGCCTGATGAGGATCTGTTGATTTTGCTCCAGAGTCACGATCCTTTCCTTGTGAGCTCTCAGTTCCAATTCTAAACGCACAAAGCCAACGCTAAATAGAAGCACGCTGATAAACGTTACACAGCAACAACCCACAAGAAGGCGGGAAGATGCGCTGGCTGAACTCGCCATAGTGCGCAAAGCAAAGTGTTATAACAACTGAATGAATCTGTGCGACTAATTAACAATGCAAACTGATACTGAGCTATCCAGTATTGAACTGCTTTTGTTATTTTGGAAGGTCAATGGGGTCGGAGCTGCATCCCGAAAAAATCTTTTATCTGCACGCATGCTGGCATGTATCCTCGCTAAACTTTGTATGTATTCTACATCTGAACACCTTTTAAGTTAGTTTGTAATGTATGGGAGGGTAAAGTAGGTTTTAGGGAAGTAAGTATAGAACTTAACAATTAAAAACATGTAGCTTACTGCTGGGAATGTAGAATTTTCAATTTATCCTCCTTTTCTGGCCACTAGTGGGTGGGGTCAAAGGGTTACCGGATTACTGGACGTTAAGCTTACCCATGATGTTTTCTTTCTGTAAAACAATAAAGCCGGATTCTTCCTTTGGAGTGCAGCTTTTCAGGTGAACTACACGCAAAGAAAATAACGACTAATCAAATTGTAAAATTTGAAATTATTTCGGCCAAGAGCCATAATGGATCTCTTGTGTCAGCTCTCTTCGATCATGGGAATATGCCCCTAATCTTATTTCAACTTTGACAAATATTAAGGTGGTTCCGTGATTAACACAAGAGCATTTAGCTGTGACAAATTTTCCGTCATAACTTTTTCGATTTTAACGCAATGGCTGCGAAACTTTGCAAATAACAACAGATATCATTCAGCAATAATACGAACTATTCCGATTTCATTGATGGTAAATATTTCTTGAGAAATTAGCCCTTAAAAGAACCCTACTGTTCAAAGAAAATCGCGTCTAGTAAAAAATTTTGCTGATATTTTTTACTGAAATTTCTGGTATCGGCTTTAATTGATATAATAAATATGCCAGAGGAATTTCAGAAAAATCGTTGGAGCAGAAGTCCGTAACTAAAAGTCGGTCAAAATTCAGCTGTGAAATTGTTTTGGAATTTCAAAAATAAATTACTATCAGGAAGAAGGAGACACCAGTTTCAATTTTCGGGACAAGCAACTTCAGTGTGTTTCCTGATTCTGAAAACAGAAGCCGATTGCCTATCGTGCTATTCTTTAAAAGGTAATTTTCAGTTTTTAGAAGCACTATAAATTGCTCCAAACTTTGCTCTGACATCGAATGACTTGTTCCTCGACATTTTTAAAATATCCCTTGGCAGTTTTGGTTCAAACTCCTGCTACACACA